>CADDIJ020000099.1:0-68491 GCA_902809745.2 Tetradesmus lagerheimii
GCAGAAGACCAAGAGGTCGCAGCATCACAGGCTTATTGCGCTGACATGAAGGACATGCCACAACATAAGAATAGACAGAACGGCTCATGTGCGGCCACCAAAATCTCCTGGCCACACGTTGCAGGGTCTTGGTGTGGCCAAGATGTCCTGCACTTGGACAGTCATGGCACTCGGCAATAATGCGCTTCCTGAGCTCGGGAATTGCTGGGATGGCCACGCGATCCTGGAAGTACCACAACCCATCATGCATCCACAGACCTGGCATCACGTCATCATAGTAGTGATCCTTCTCATATCCAGCCTGAATCTCCTCTTTCAAGTTGCTAGGCACAGATGCCGTAGCAAGCTCAATTGAGGCGAGATCCGGGCGCCGTGACAGAGGATCTGGCAAATTCTTAGCTCCCTCCTTGTAAGCAATCTCCATACCACTGTAGTACGACTCGATCCACTGACTCCACTTGGCCTGTCTTCGAGAAAGATCCTGCTTCTTGTTGAACCAAGTATGGTTCAGGTGATCAGAGTTGACCTTGAAGGGAACTCCTTCCAGATAGCAACGCCACTGCTGTAGAGCGTAGTAGATTGCAAGCATCTCCCGATCTCCAGTGGGGTAGTTGCGCTCTGTTGGCGAGAGCTTCCGTGACAGATAAGCCACGGGTTGCAAGCCCTTGCCCTGATTTTGAAGTAGTACCGCTCCAAGCGCAAACTTTGAGGCGTCGGTGTAGACCTCATAAGGCAAGCTCGGATCAGGCGTCACCAGTACAGGTGCGGACACCAATGCCTTCTTGAGCTCGTCGAAGGCCCGACCTTCTACATCATCCCGCCAGTGCCACTTGATGCTCTCCTTGTTGAGCTCCGTCAACGGGTACGCCTTTTGAGCATAGTGCTGAATGAAGCGCCGGTAGTAACCAGTCAAACCGAGAAAACCTCGCACTTCACGCACAGTGCCAGGTGTCGGCCACTCCGTAACCGCTGCCACCTTCTTGGGATCTGGCTTAATGCCGTCGGCACTGACGACATGTCCCAAGAAGTCGATTTTGCTGAGCCCAAATGCACATTTGTCAAGCCCCACATAAAGCTGATTCTCCCTCAAAACCGCGAGCACCTTAGCCACGTGCTCCAAATGCTCCTCAGGTGTCTTGGAAAAGATCAAGATGTCATCCAAGTAAACCACCACGAACTTATCAAGATATGGCTGCAAAATCTTATTCATCAAATGCTGAAAAGTTGCGGGTGCGTTGGTCAACCCAAAAGGCATAACCTTCCACTCAAAGTGACCATAACGCGTCCGGAACGCGGTTTTTGGCACATCCTGCTCAGCAATACAGATCTGCCAATAGCCACTCTGAAGATCAAGCTTGCTGAACATCGTCACCCCATGAAGCTGATCCATCAGCTCGTCAATGCAAGGCAAAGGATAGCGGTTTTTCACCGTTATCTTGTTCAGCGCCCGGTAGTCAATGCACATACGAAGCTTACCATTCTTCTTAGGAACAAAAAGAATGGGTGCTCCATACGGCGACTTGGAAGGTTGGATGAACCCCATGTCAATCAGGTCCGTTAGTTGCCGCTTGACCTCCGCCAGCTCCAAAGGGCTCATGTGATAAATACGTAGGTAAGGGGGCTTGGCACCAGGCTCCAGCTCAATCTCATGTTCCACACCTCGGGATGGAGGTACACCTTTTGGCAGTTTGCCAAAGATGGCTGAGTACTTGTGAAGTACCCCCTTCATCCATTCAACCCACTCGGGATCCCCCGAAGGGAGTGAGAGGTCATCTATCGCACGGATAGTTGGGTCCTCCTCAACCTCCTTGAGGATGGCAAGGTGAGCAATTGAGTTGAAGTGCAGACAACAAACTGACACCGGGAGTTGTCCTCTCGATGTTAGAGGGTTGCTGCAAGGTGTATGTGACGTCCCTCTTTTCAATGGTGATGGTGTTAGACACCCAGTCGATGGCAGGGTTGTGAGCAGTCAACCAAGGCTTGCCAAGGATGATGTCGTATGGTGCCAGCTGAGTGACGGTAAAAGGCCTCCGGGCCTTGAATTGTCCAATACGGAAACGTAGGTCAGGCACGACCGTCCCCGCATCTTGCAGTGAACCGTTGGCGAGCCTCACTTGACGTCGATGGAGCTTGAGAGTAGGCAATCGGAACTTCATCACCACCCACGGATTGATGTAGTCCTCACTCGCACCTGAGTCTACTAGCACATCAAGCACCTCGCCGCAGCACTTGGCCTTCAGACGAATGAGCTCATGGTGTCACGCCTTGTCGGTTCCTTCAACCTTACACATGGCTAGCAGGCTCAAGACCACCTAGCTCCATGGCGGTGCACGAGTCTTCGGCCTCGGGTGCAGTGAGTGTCTCCTGCTCCTGCTTCGCCGGCAACTCCTCCTCCCATGGCCTTGGCTTCACTCCTGTGTTCACGGGCGGATCCCACAGGATGATCACCGGCCATTGAGAAGCTTGCTCCACCCACCTCTCCCCGGATGGGATAGAGAACAAGCCCTCCGTTCCCGCAGGGTACTCGTGAATTACCCTCATCCCCTGCGTCAGCTTCCACCACGGCTTCCTGTCCCACTTGGGCAGGATAAACACGCCGCATGTCGTCTCCGGTGCGGTCTTCTTACAATCCAGGTAGTGCCTCAGATATTGGCCAGCATGCCGGAAAGGCACATTCAGCCATACTGACTCGCCGCTGACATTAGCCTTGCGGAAGTCAGTGAAGCCCTTGTAGAACTTGTCAGCCTGGGCAGTCTCCTCACGTGCGCAGGCATCCACTGAGAATGGCCCGTAAGCATCGGCATACTTGACCTTCTCCAGGCGGTTGAACAGCCAGTAGGTACAGTCCCGCAGTCGTCCACAACGACGGGTACCCGCTTTTCCCTGGGCTGCACTGGATGCTCCAGGCTCACTAGGCCTTTGTGAGCCTTCTACCTGGCGTGAGTCTCTCACAGGCGCACGGGGCTGAGCCTGCTCAATGCGCACAGTACGACCCACACTACTGCACGCGCCCTTCAGTTTGACCGTGCAGAGGTGTCCCCATCACGCTGCTTGTACGCTTGCAGCTTCTTGCAATCCCGCCGCTTGTGCCCTGGCTTGCCACAATAGAAGCACTTGAGCGGCTGGTTCCTGGGTTTCTGCGGCTCCATTGCTCCGAGCTCCATGGGTGCCGGTCCGCCCCTTGCAACCGCTCCACGGTTGTTGCTGCCCATGTTGACGAAGCGGCTGTTGCCGTTTCGACCACGCTCCCACACCATCGAGTCTGCCTTAATGGCAAGCTCCACGGCGTCATGCAGCGTGGTTGGCTGCTGCAGCTTGACGTGAATGCGCACCTCCGGCTTCAGACCGCGGATGAAGCGATGAATGCGGTCGTTCTCGTCCATGTGCGGCAGCTCCAGCATGTAGGTGTTGAACTCCTGGGCATAGGCGAACACGCTACGCGTTTGGGTGAGCCGGTCAAGCCTCTCCCGCGCGTCCACCTCTGGGTCAACAGGGGTGAAACGGGCGATAAAGGCCTTCTTGAACTCATCCCAAGAAGCGTAGGGCTGAGCCTTGCCCACCGCCACAGCCTGCTCATGCTGGCGGTACCAGTTGAGGGCTGAGTCCTTGAGGTAGGCCGCTGCCACCGTCACAATGGAAGAGCTGCTAAGGTTGGCGCCCTCGGCCGCAAGGTACGTCTCCATCTTGTGGCACCAATTGACAGGGGAAGGCTGCCTGCCATTGGTCTCTGGTGGCTTGGGGAGCTTCAGCTTGCTTGTAGGCACAGCACTGGTCTGCTGCTGCAGCACCTGCTGAAGCGCGTGCTGAAGCTGAGCCACCTGCTGCTGTAAGGCCAACATCTCTGGCGACACTCCAGATCCCTCCATGGCTGCTTAGCAAGCGGACTCACAATCAGAGACGCCCTTGGCCTTGGCCTCCTTAGTGATGTGCTCCTCAATCGCCGTTTGAAGAAGATTCCGGAGCTTCTCCTGGTGTGCGCGGTGCTCTGCCGCCTGGGCTGCCCGATTGCGCGCACAAACGTCTTCAAAAGGGATTGGCTTGCGCACCTCCTTCTTGAAGCACTGGGGCTTCACGGGCGTGGGCTGAGGTTTGGTGAGGATGTTGTTGAGAATCTTCCGGATGCGCGGAGAGTAGGTTGAAGACTTAGGAACCTTCTTGGCTGGATGCTTCTTGATGTTAGTGGAAGGCTTAAGGCAATGATAGTCGGTCTTGGCAGGAAGGTTCCGGATAGGAGTAGAAGTGACGAACTCCACGCCGTTGAGCTCAAAGGTTGTCCGGAACTTGGCGACGCTTGGGTGCGAGGGAGGCTCCAGAAACTTCACCTTGGGTGCAGGCTTCTCCGGATTGTACTTGCCTGGCATATGCCGGAAGCTTGTAGAATCTCCAGGACTCCACGGTGTTCGTAGACAATCTCAGCTACCACTTGTCACGCCTTGACGGCGGGTCCTTTGGCAACTAAGGTCTTCTATAGCGATTCGACGTAGGCCGTAGTTGTATAGAAGGCTCAGTTAGTTACCAAGGGAAGGCTCACACAATAGACGAGACTAGGAGGACTTGGGAGGTCTGATGGAAAGACTTCTTGAGTGAATACTTCTTTGTGAGTGAGGAGAGACCCCCTCTATTTATAGCCTTGGCGAAAACCTACAACGCCTCCTCAACTGCCTACAATTGGAACATTCTGGATCAAGGAAGCTTCTGGAAACATCTGGAACCTTCTGGAAACATCCAGAACCTTCTAGAACCTTCTAAAAACTTCCGGTTCCTTCAACCTTACATTACTCCTCGTACATCAATTGTGTTGTGTAGCGTGTCTTTGTGCCAGCGCTGCATGTGGTGCAAAGTGCTGCACCACGATGTTGGTGTAGCGGGTTGTGTGTGGGACTCTGAGGACTTGCAGGCTGCAGGTGTGTTGTGCAGTTTGGCACGTGTATGTGGTGCATCATTGTTAGCTGCGTGTGTGGCTGCCTTTTGGGTTGGGGCGGGGTAGCGCGAAAACCTGTACTGATGGCAGGTTCTTGTACTACCCTGCCACAATCTAGATCGCACCTGCTGCACTGCTGCTTTTCATTTGGGCCATTTTAGTCAGCTGGTGGCATAAGATGTTCAGCCGGGAGTTGCGGCTTCATGAGGCATGCAAGCGCTGGAAAAAATAGAGTGCAAGTTTCCTTGTAACCAACTCTGTGTGCTCCTGCTTCACCAGTTGCTACTGCTGCTGCCAGAGCTGTGCTGCCCGTGAGTGAAATGCACAGGTCATGTTAGGGTTTTTGCAAAATGCTGAAAAATCGTCCTGTCTATGTGCTGCTACTGCTGCTGCTACTGCTGCTGCTGCTGCTGCTGCTGCTGCTGCTGCTGCTGCTGCTGCTGATGATGATGATGATGATGATGATGATGATGATGATGATGATGATGATGATGATGATGATGATGATGATGATGATGATGATGATGATGATGATGATGATGATGATGATGATGATGATGATGTGGCGCCGCATGCAGGTCATCTCGTGGCACAAGTCGTTCAGCTGGGACGTGAGGCCATGAAGGCTAAGGTTGAATGCTGGAAGGTCCCTGCATTTGACAATGTTTGCTTCTGCTGCACCTGTACTGCTGCTGCTGCTGCCGTAGCGTTGTTGCCCGTCGTTGAAAACACAGCTTTCAACATACTCATGTATTGTTATGTTTCTGTGCTGCTGCTGCTGCTGCTGCTGCTGCTGCTGCTGTTCATTGCCAGGTCATCACATGGCACAAGATGTTCAGCCGGGGGGTGCGGCTGCGTGAGGCGATGAAGCGCTGAAGTCCAATGCTGGGAACGTGCCTTCATCTGACATTGTCTGCTTCTGCTGCACCTGCCCTGCTGCTGCCATGGCGTTGCTGCCTACAGTTCACAACACAGGTTTTAACATGCTGATGTGCTGCTGCTTCTGCTGCTTCTGCTGCTTCTGCTGCTTCTGCTGCCGCTGCTTTTAATGCCGCATTCAGGTCATCACGTGGCACAAGATTGTTAGCCGTGAGGTGCGGCTGCGTGAGGCTATGAAGCGCTGAAGTTGACTGCTGGAAGACCTTCGTCTGACATGATTTGCTTCTACTGCTGCTGCTGCTGCTGTTCCATGCATTCAGGTCATCACGTGGCACAAGATGTTCAGCCGTGAGGTGCGCCTGCGTGAGGCGATGAAGCGTATCATCGCGGTCATGTGGCAGAGCGGCGTGGCACCCGATGCATCAGGCTACACAGCCAACGACGTCATCATTGGCCTGGAGTCAGGTGCGGCGCGGCGGTGTGCGTTGTCATCTGTGTAGGTTTTGACTGGGGGGTAGGTGCACCATGTCATGTAGATGCTATGCAAAGCCCGTTTGGCGTGGATGTTTATGTGCGAGCTGTTGTTATTACAGTGCTGTATCTACAGTGCTGTATCTACAGGCAGTCTCTTTGTGTTAGTTGCCAGTATCCAGTGCAGCAGTCAGCTGCATCATAAGCAGCAGCAGCAGCAGCTGCAATGCTTGGCCTAGGCGAGGCTGCTGGCGCTGTTTGAGCAGGCGACGTGCTGGGTTTAGTGGCATATGCTCTGTCGTTGGCTGCTGTGGTGCAGTGTTGGCCAGAGGGCGTGTCTAGGGAGCTTGTGGTGTGTGGCAAAGAGCATGTGTGGACGGCAGGTGTGTGACCTGGTGGGCTGTTATCCAACAGCCACATCCGATCAATACCTGCCTCCCACCCATGCTGTGGTGCTAGCTGCAGCTGCCGTGCAGCATCAGCCAGCTCTCCTTCACCTGGCTAGCCACCTGAACCTGGATTCATCTGTAATTTTGCGGGACATTGAAACCCTGGTTACCATCACACCGGTTTCACCTCTTGGATGGCAGCCAGCCCACTCAGTGTGAGTCTGCCTCTGCTCTGCATAAACATTCCCCCCTTTGTAGCACCCTGGATGTGAACAGCCTGGGTGTGTTCCCTGTTTAACCAGCACATCAGCTTCGCCTCATGCGCACCTGCCAGTTCACCTGCCGCTGCTGCGTACACATCAACTTGCCAGGGCACGCACCAGATCTAGGTTTGCAGGGCTGTCCACGCCTAGGCACCCTGGGTATGAATCGTTTGGTGCGTGCCTGGTGACCACTTTATTGTGCAATGGACTTGTTCATTGCGGTTAATGCAGCGTAGCTGTATCCCTGCTTGCCTGGTCAAAGGCAAGCAGTGGGTGAGGTGACAGTCAAAACACGTCATTACCTCACTGCTGCCGAAGGCCACTTAGCATGCGCAGGCGTCTAGCCCTGCACGTTTCGTTGCTGTTCATGCGAACTGCAACTCGACTCGCTACTTCGGTGGCGTTTGGAGTGTTGCACACGTCCTATTTTTTATCACTTCTCTGAAATCGATCCATTAATACCTCCGAATATCTCCAGATCGTTCTTACGTATATCTGAGAACAAACTAAGGACCTGCTTTAGGTCGGCCAGAGGCAGCTGAACGCACGGCTACCTGCGGCCGTCGCGTGCTCTTTCAGCCCTTTGGCACGCTGGGCTTGAGTTAATGCGCTTTCCGCAGTTTCTTAAGGTCAGCTATCTCCGCTTAGGGGTGTAGATAAGTGACACAAGCAGCAGGCGCCACAGCAGCACCAGCGTCAGGCAGGAGCACCAGCGGCTGGAGCTTGTCTTCACAGTGCAGTCCCCGACAGACCGGCATTTTGCTGCACGTCAGCACGCAGCTACGTATGGCTGCTTACCTCCTCAGCATGAGGGGTTGTTTGGGCCGCAGCAACAGCAGCTGGAGCTCAGCAGGTGAAGCGCTGGCGCTGAGTGGCTGCTTTGACAGCCCCAGAAGCCACAGCAGCAGCAGCAATGGCGAGAACAGCAGCCTCATTGGCAGTGCGCGCCGTCGCAGCAGCAGCAGCAGCGCACACCTGATTGTGCGCCGCCAGTTCGGCAGCGCGCTGCGCATGGGCGCCACAACAGGCGGCTGGAGCAGCTTGCAGGCTTTCACAGCCAGCAGCAGCACTGGCAACGGGGGCATGGGCTCTGGCAGCACATCTGCTGGAGCAGCAGTGCAGTAAGCGCCCTGCGCACACAGCAGGCGAGTGTGGGGCGGCTCCCACGTAACGGCCAGTCATTAGGCTACTCGTCTGAACACCCAGCTGTTGTGTCATTAAGCAGCTGTGTGGGGCACATCATTGTGGTGCCTTTTCTTGACATCTGAGCATGGTTACCGTGCACAGCTTTCCTGCAAGCACGCCGCTGCACTGGCGCTTAGGATTGTGCGGCAAGCAGTGGCGTGCCATTGGTGCATCTTCGCATGTGCTCAGCTGGCTGCAGCATGGTGTTCCTGTAGAGTGGCTGGGTGGCCGCGCACCGCCCCCCTTTTACAAGAACCCTTTGCCATCTACCAACGCCCAAAAGCAATGGTGGTTGTGCACTGAAGCGCCCCGCCTCAGCAAGTTGGGTGTGCTTACCAAGCTTGCCTCCCGCCCTGCATACTGCTCTAATGCATTTTGTGTGCCCAAGGGCAGTTCTTGGCGTCTGGTGATCAATTACAAGTATATCAACACCTTCAATGTCGCCCGCAAGTGCAGGTTTGAGACGCTGCGGTTTTTGCAGCGTTACGACTTGAGCAATGCCTTTGCTGTCAAGGCTGACATGGCAGACGCATTCTATCAGGTGCCTCTGCACGCTAGCGCAGTCGATTACTTTTGCTTTGAGTTTGCTGGCGAGTTTTATCAGATCAACTGCTTGCCTTTTGGCTGGAATAACTCGCCTTACTACTTCACCAAGGTGACTAGGCCTTTTGTTGCGCATCTGCGCTCCCCTGCGCATACACGTGTGCCGTCAGGCACCATGTACCCTGCAGCGCCTGGCAGCCGTGGCGGTGTAGCGCAGGTTGGCTGCAAGGTACTGCCCTACTTGGATGACTTTTTGTTTGTGTTCCCTGACCAGGAGACAGCAGCAGCCGGTGCTGAGTGGATCCAATCCATAATGTACTGGCTTGGCTTTACGCCCCACCCCACCAAGTCTGTGTGGGAGCCCACACAGCGGCTGGAGCATTTGGGCCTGGTTGTGGACCTGGCCCAAGGCACCTTCTGTGTGCCCCCAGCCAAGGTTGCCCGCCTCACCCGCCTGGCGCGCGGCATTGCTATTGCTGCCAAGCAGAACAAGCGCCGCGTGCCAAAGCGAGCGCTGGCTGCATTTTGTGGATATGCGCAGTCTGTGCGGCTGGCTGTCATGCCGGCCAACCTGTTTCTGCGTAGTTTGTATGACGATTGTGCGTCTGTTTCTGGCTGGAATGGGACTGTCAGCATCTCCCGCCAGTCCTTCCGTGATCTTGAGTGGTGGGCGAGCATCCCTGTGCAGCATTTGTCGTCGCCTATTCGGTTGCGCCCGGCTACTGTTGATTTGTTTGTTGATGCATGTCCCACAGGCTGGGGCGCTGTGCTGCCTGTCCTGGGCGACAGCCCCGAAGGGATTGCTCACGGCGCCTGGTCTGCTGCTGAAGCGTGCATGCACATCAACCAGCAGGAGATGCGAGCTGTGCGCATGGCTCTGCTGTCTTTTGAGCCTGTGGTGCGCGATCGTGTGGTGAGGCTGCATGAAGATAACACGGTGACAGAGTCTGTTTTGGGGCGCTTTGCTTCACGGTCCGCTGCTCTCATGGACGAGTACAGGTTGTTGTGGTCTGTGCTTGAAGATCTGCATGTTCAGCTGCAGGTGGTCAGGGTGAAATCAGAACTTAATAGAGCTGATGCACCTTCTCGCTTTGTTGACCATGGGGACTACCGCCTGGATTCTGAGATGTTTAGTTGGCTGGATCTTATGTGGGGCCCGCACAAAATAGACCTGTTTGCTTCGGCGGAAAACACGCACTGTCACTGCTTCTACAGTTTGTTCCAGTGCCCTGGCAGCAGGGGCGTTGATGCCCTGCTGCAGCCATGTCTGCTTGGGGCAATGCCTTTGCTTTCCCGCCTGTCACCACCTCAATGTTGCTGCAGGTTGTGCAGAAAGTGCGCGAAGAGCGTGCAAATGTTACGGTGGTGGTGCCGTTGTGGCCGGCTCAGCCTTGGTTTCATGAGCTGATGCTGCTTGCGGTTGACAGCTTCCAGCTGCCTTGTTCGACGCTCACCGGCCCTATGGCTCGGCGCCACAGTTCCTGGCCCTTGCTAGCTGTTCGCATCGAGCACTAGCTTGCAGATGGTCCCGCAGCTAGGTGTTTGCTGCGCAAAGGCTGCGTGTTGGGCATGCGTGTGTACAGCGTGCTGCTGCTCAGCATTTGATTTGCTGTTGCTGCTGCTTGCAGCAGTTGTCGGCCCCAGCACTACATTCAGAGGTTTGAAGGTTGGCAGCATGTGTGCTTGCTGCAGTGGTGGTTTGTGCTGGTGGTTGTGTGTTTTGGTTTGCGTTTGCTTCTGCTGCTGCTTCTCGCAGCAGTTGTCGGCCCCAGCCCTGGATTCAGCGGTGTAGGTTTGGCAGCGTGAGTGTTTGCTGCGTTAGTGGTGTGCGCTGGGGTGCGTCTGTTTGTTTGCCTGCCACATGTGTTGTGGCTTCTATCTGCGCGCCGTGTTGCGGCGGGCCAGGTGGGCTGCAAGCCTTGCTGCTTGCAGCCCTCCCCCTTCCTGTTCCACTGGTCTTTTCAATGTGGCTATTGGCTGAGGCTACCTGACCAGCAGTTTGCTCTGCTGACAGCTGGCAGCTCCCGGAGGCTGCATGCATTGCAGCGGGCTCGCACCTGGCTGTGTCCTTGCAGCCCTTGCATTTTCCTGCCAGCTGTTACAGCAGCCTCAGCCAAGCCTTCCCACTATCTATATCGTCATGGCGAAAGCAGTATTAATGTGCAATGGACTTGTTCATTGCGGTTAATGCAGCGTAGCTGTATCCCTGCTTGCCTGGTCAAAGGCAAGCAGTGGGTGAGGTGACAGTCAAAACACGTCATTACCTCACTGCTGCCGAAGGCCACTTAGCATGCGCAGGCGTCTAGCCCTGCACGTTTCGTTGCTGTTCATGCGAACTGCAACTCGCCGCCCTTCCCGCCCCCTTTTTTTGTGGCTACTGTTCCGCATTGTGCACTGGGTGGTGGCGCTGCAGTGGCTGTGTTGCTAGCGGTGCCTCTGGTTTCAGGTGACTGACCACTGGTTGTCAGTTGCCGCAGAGTATTTGCGCAACATGCACAACGTGCCGCGCTACCTGCCGAACCTGTGCCGCTCGCTGGGTTTCATGGTTTTATGCTGCCTTGCAGCAATGAGATGGTGTTGCCCGCTGCAGCCCCTACATAGTGTCATGTCCGCTGCCATGCGGCGTCTGACAGTGGTGCGCTGTCGTGCAGCTTTGATAGCTGTGCTGATGCTGGTTGCTTCCCATAGTGTGTGGTGCTTTGCAGCTCTTGCAGTGTTTCTGCTGCAGGCCTGCGTTGCCTGTTTCTGCGTTGTGCGCCCTTGCGCCAGGCTTGTTTGGGGACCTGTTCATTGCTGGTCCCCTGCCTTCCCTTTGCTGCCGGTGCCTGCACCTGTCTGCTGCTTTCGCCTTTCCTCTGTCTTGCCTCTTGTTGAATTGTGCCGCTCTCGGTGCTGTTGAATTGTGCCGCTCTCGGTGCTTGAAAGTGTGTAACCCCTCAAACGGCTATTGGCTGAGGCTACCTGACCAGCAGTTTGCTCTGCTGACAGCTGGCAGCTCCCGGAGGCTGCATGCATTGCAGCGGGCTCGCACCTGGCTGTGTCCTTGCAGCCCTTGCATTTTCCTGCCAGCTGTTACAGCAGCCTCAGCCAAGCCTTCCCACTATCTATATCGTCATGGCGAAAGCAGTATTAATATGTTGGCTGCCGCATGACGAGGGGACGTGAGTGCACAACACATTTCTGCACTGCGTTTGTGAGCAGTACCGTACTGCTTGTAGCGGCCCACAGACGCATCCTTGGTGGTGCATCCTGCTGCTATGGGACCTGCGGCCAGCTGCACTACAGCAGCACTCGTCTTCTAAATTTGTGAACGCTGCTGCACCTATACCACCACTCGTACTGCGCCCAGGCACACCTTGAGTTCACGAGCTGCTCATTCACCTTGCTTCGCACGCTTGTACGGCCTTCTGTACTGCTCGCAGGCGCACCCTGAGTGGCACCCCCTGCTCCTTCCCCTTTGGCTCCTACGGCCAGCTTTACTACAGCTGCAGCAGCAGCAGCAACGGCACCGCAGGCCTCTGCAAGGACGCTGCAGGGGCCTGGCAGACATGTGTGGCTGAGAGGAGGGGTGCTTTCACAGGCAAGGCTTGCTTGCTGCCTGGCAGGTTGACAGACCTACAAACGCCTGACAGCAGCAGCAGGAGCAGCAGCAGCAGCAGCAGGACCGCAGATTCAGATGATGCCAAAAACTCCCATCAGGAGGAAGGCGATTATGATTATGACTACAGCAGCAGCAGTGGAAGCTCCGGGTTGTTAATGACAGATTGCATGTGGGTTCCCAGGAACACTCGCGGCCTGAGGCTGGCCCCAACACAGCAGCAGCAGCAGCAGTGGGTGGTTGAGGCCTGCTACACAGCCGTGGGAGTGCTGGAGCAGTGCCTGCCCAAGGCCATGGCCAGCAATGCAAGTGGAGCTGCGGCTGCAGGTTTGTACTGTTTTGTTGGTTTTGTTGTTGGCTCTTTACAGTGGGGTTTCGAGAGGCAACTCTTCAAACAGGCGCGGGCTAGTAGTTGGGCTGCTGTTGCTGCTGCTCCAGACGCAAGTGGAGCTGCGGCTGCAGGTGGGGCTGGTAGTTGTGCTGCAGCTGCTGCTGCTGCTGCTTTGGCTGTGCTGTTGCAGCTGAGGTCACTGCTGCTGTGTGTGCAGCTTTTCCTGCAGCCAAAAGTGTCTGTGCAGCTTCAAATTGGTTGTAAGGATTGTATGGAACAAAGTGCCGCTGCAGGACTGCTGTGCGCATATTCAGTGTTCGACATCAACAACTCGGCGAGATTGCAGTTTTGCTATGCTGATGCCAGCTGGGCTCATAAAATTGTACGGACCCTGTTGCTCCTTGTGCTGCTGCTGCTGCTGTTGCTGCTGCTGCAGGCCAGACTAGTCTGCCGACAGCAATCAACCGCACCTCCAGCAGCAGCAGCAGCAACAGTTTTAACGCAGCTGCTGCAGCAGCACACCAGCCATGGGCAAGCCGGCAGACACACGAGCAGCAGCGCATGGCAGCAGCTGCAGCACCACCACCAAAAGAACCTGGCAGCAGCAGCAGCAGCAACCGTGTCGTCTCTGTTGCTGTTGGTGTGGCTGTTGGTGTAGGTAGCACGCTTCTGCTAGTGGCGCTTCTAGGGCTGTTTGCTGTACGGCGCGGTTCAGTGTATCAGTGGAAGGCAAAGGACTTCCACCAGATGCACCTAGACCCTAGTCTGCCGCAAGGGCCAGGGTTTAACGATCTGTCTGCCAGGAGGTTTAGTGGCAGCAGCAGTGGCGGCGGTGCTGCTGATGCTGCTGCTGCCAGGCAGGGATCTGAGTCATCACGTAAAGGGCTGTTACCTGTCGGTGCTGCAGACTCAGCTGCTGTTGGTAGCACAGCAGCATTTGCATCTGTGCTGCATGCCAGCAAGCTTCCAGTAGCAGCAGCAGCAGTGCCAGCTAATAGCTTCAGTGTTGAGCCTGCTGCAGTGCAGCTGACGAGCAAGGCTGGCAGTAAGGCTAGCAGGGGGGTTGCAGAGTTCACACAGACTACCCCACATCATGGCAGCAGCAGCAGCAACAGCAGTGGTGCTGTAGGTGCAGCAGACAGAGCATTAGATGCAGCTGAGAGGTCAACACAAGGAAGCGAGCCGTACCACAGCAGCCGCACTAGCACTGCCACAGCAGCGGCAGCAGCAGCAGCAGCGCGCCAGATATCCCCTCCGAGGCAGGGCTCCCTGCTGCAGCGGCTGCTGAGCAGAAGGAGCAGCAGCAGCGGCGCTGCTAGCTCCCTGCTCCCAGTTGACCATGTCTCTAGCAGCAGCATCGGCAGCAGCAGCTTTGACCCGCCTGCAATAGTAGTGCCCCCGCTAGCAGTGGCTAACCTTGCCGGTACTGCTACAGGTGGTGCTGTAAGCAGCAGCGGCAGCAGCAGCAGCAACGGTGCCGCAAATGCACCTGCGCGTGGCAGCAGCAGCAGCAAGCCGCCTCTCCTGGAGATTGAGTTAAGAGAGGAAGCTACACCCAGTTGGGCCTCACCTGCTGGCACTGCTGCTGCTGCTGCTGATCATCATCAGCATGATGCTGCAACAGCGGGTCATAACTTGAAGTCTGTCCTTGCAGCAGCACCTGCGGGTGCACCGCTGTCACCTGCCAACCCCTTCTCCAGCACTTCCACTGCTGCTGTCATGGCAGCATTTCAGCCAGCAGTGACTGCACCAGCAGTACCCGTGCATCACCCACCCTCAGCAGCAGCAGCAGCAGCTGGGAGCAGCACTGGGTTTGGCGACGATGCTGCTTTTGCAGTGCCAGTGCACCAAGCAGCAGCAGCAGCAACACCAGCAGCAAATGCTGCATCTGGCATGCAGCACAGCTTCGACCACGCAGTGCACCATGCAGCATTAGCAGCTGGTGCAGCTGAAAACATAACTGGCTCTGCTGACTCAGCAACAGATGCTGCCTTCACAGTGCAGCACAGCTCCCACCAAGCAGCACCAGCAGCAATACCAACCTTTGGTGGTGACGATGCCTTTGTAGTGCAGCGCAGCTTCCACCAAGCTCACTCTGTGGGCATACCTGCCCTTGATAGCACTAGCCTGGCAGCACTGGCCATACCACCAACACCAGAGAAGACAGCAGCAGCAGCAGCAGCAACAGCAGCAGCAGCAGCGGCAGCAGCAGCAGCAGCAGCAGACAAGCATGGGGTGGTGGATGGTGTGGCGGCCTCTGGTGGCGGCTTAGTGACGCAGGTGTCTCAGGTTTTAGGCAAGAGCAGGAAGGCCAGGGCTCAGGGCTTTGCGGAGTGGAGTGGCGGTACAGATGGAGATGCAGAAGAGTTTGATGGCGAGAGTGTTGGACGCACTGGGGGTTCAGGGTTTGGGTGTGACTCAGCAGCAGCAGCAGGGGCGAATGTGACGGGAGGTGTGGTGCGGAAGTGGTGATGCAGCTCACAGGAACAAAGGGCAGTGCTGTTGGTGGTGGTGGTGGTGGTGGTGGTAATGGCAGCACTGCTGGCACAGCAGCAGCAGCAGGGGAGGGCGAGGGCGAAGGAGGTGCAATCGGGGCAGAAGAGGGTCCTGGCAGTGCTGGTGGGGTAGGGCTGCTGTGAGGGGGTACAAGTTGGGGTCATTGAGCAGGGGAGCGATGGTGGATGGAGTGGGGAGCTTTGTGTGCTGCATGCTCTTCAGCACTGCCCTAGCATACATGTATACTGTTCAGTAGTACTGCTGCAAGGGCTGCAAGCATGCTGCAGAGGTGATGATTGCCTGCAGACGCGCAGTTTTACCTGCAGAGACGCCGTCTCGGTAGTACCGTTGGGCAAAGCTGCCCGCGTGGTGCAGAGTTTTTGGAGATGCCGCTAACAATGAAGCAACTTGTAGGAGAAGCGTATTTGCCAAATACGTAGCACGTGTTGCACAGGTTGGTGGAGGTGTCTGCAGGTAACCCCAGGGGTGCTGCTGGTGCAGTAGCAGCAGCAGCGGTTGAAGGGGTTTGGCAAGGATGGGGCTGCGGCCGCTGCGCAAGGAAGCAAGCTTTGGCAGGCACGGCAGCTGCCTTGAGGGGTAATGGTTGCGGAGGGTGCTGTTGGTTGTGCTGCATTACTCATGCATGCAGTTTTTAATGTGGTGTCAGTCTCGGGATCTTGCTGCTCGGGGTGTTGTTGCACGCTGCAGCGCGCTGTTTTGCAGTCGCGCATCTTGCTACCAGCACACTGCGAGCTGTGCAGGTTTCATGGCAAGCATGATGTTGCCAGGTTGTGCAGCCAAGTGTTGCCAGTCCATTGCCATGGGTGTTGCCATGGGTGTTGTGGTTGTGACAGCAGCCTACTAGGTACAATAACTGAGTTAGGACATGCTGTGTTGATTGTTGCAATGTTTGATGCCTCGCTGTTTCCGGCCACATGGCTGCCAGGCATGACTGCATGCATGCAGAAGGGGGTGTCTACCTCCATGATGCTCAAGACTGTTTACCGCATTCTCACGTAAATGCCTTTGTTCATTTGCCCTTGCTGGTCCTGTGCTGGTCCGGAAGCATGTACAATACACTGCATTATGATACAAAAACTGCTGCTGCCGATGCTTGCTGGGGGCCATGTCAGTCAGCCGCTGCCGCCAGCAGCAAGCTGGTCTGAGGCGGCTGCTTGCAAGCAGCAGGCAGTTGCCCGGGTTCTGCGAAAATGTGGCGTTTGCTGCAGGTGGTCGGTGATTGTATATGCTGAGTTTTTTGTGTTGCTTTTGGTTTCCAAGCGTGCCACGCTGATTGCTTGTCTGCCAGCACGTGCACTTGGTGGCTGGGTACATTCACTGAGTGCAGCATGTCAGGAAGATGCCACTCTCTTCCTGGCAGTAATGCCCTAGCGGTTCTGTCTTGGTGGCAATCGCGTGTGTACGGTTAAGGGCTGGCAGCACTAGTTGAGTTGTGTCAAGGGCTGAACCGTTGTATGGAGTCGAGCAGGTGTCAGTATTCAGGCTGTTGCTGGGTAATGTACACCACGTACCAATTCAAGCATGGACCAAAGCTGTAGCCGTGGCAAACGTGATTCATCAGCACGGAATGGATGCTCAGCCTGAGGCTTCATCAGACAGCGCTGTCTGATAGCATCTGCTAGCATGTACAGCTATACATATACAAGCATGTGGTAACCTGCACCCTAGTGTGAATGCCAATCAACTCCTCTAGAACTTCAGCTCTCTCGAGACATTGCCAGCCCAAATCACCAAACACTTCTGGGATCAATCCGATTCAATCCAGTGGCAGTGGCATTGCCACGACTCAGTCGTCCGTAAGTTACGGAACACTCGTGTGCCAGCAACACCTCGCTGCCAGCTACATGGCGGTTAGACCAATGCCACCGCCACCCTGAACAGCTCAACAGACAGGACAGCCAGAGGCTAAGTCACGAAACAACAACGCCATGCACTGCATGGCCAAACATGTCGGCATGCGTGTGCTGCACGTGCCAACAACAGACGCCAACCCTCTACGGTGCTGGCAGCACAGCTGTACGTACAGCATATATACATAGCGTATGCGGTACATGGTGGGCGGCATGCCATGGCGTCGAATGCCGCACCAAGTGTCAGCATGGCTGCCAGATGTTGCCCTCAAAATCGTGCAGTGGCTGACGCCTTGGGCACAGCTACTGCCAGCAGCTGTTGCTGGGCTACTGTGCGCTCCCATTGCAGCCTCTGCTGCTGCTGCTGCTGTTGGACTGCATTTGCTGGCGCCCAAGCACCAGCAGTACAGGTACTTTGCTGGTGCTGTACTGCACCTACTGCTGCTGCTGCTGCTGCTGCTGCTGGCAGGTGCCCAGAGCACTGGCGCTTGGGAGGTGGCAGCATCAGAGTGCTGCCCTGCAGTGCGTCATTGAAATATGTGCTGTTGTTGCTGGCAGCGGCCTGTGTTGTCAGCTGCTGCATGACTGCTGCTGCTGCTCTTGCAGTAACACTGCAGTTGGGAGCCTGTAGGCTGCTGCCACAATGCTGCTGCTGTTGTCCTTGAGGCGAAGGGTCACCCATCGGATGCGTGACTTGATCATAGGAGCGCTTGCCCAGTGTCGACGTGCCATTAACACTGCTGATGCTGCTTGCCTGCTGCTGCTGCTGCTCGGTGTTTGCAGCAGTAGCCGGGTGCACCACCCTCCACTGGGAGCCCGTGCCACCTGCTTCTGCTGCTGGTTTCACCATTGCGCCAGCAAGTGACTGGTGGCTTGCAGATGACTGACACACCAGCTGCTGCTGCTGCTGCTGCTGCTGTTGTGGAATGGCTGTCAGCTGCACCACCCTCCACTGGGTTGCCTCTGCTGGCCCAATCAGCAGCGTGCCAGCTGGCAGCTCAACAATCGACTGCTGGGCCACCTTCACTGCCCTCAGCTTGTCTGCCCTTCCTGCAGGTGTTACTGCTGCTGCTGTGCTGCTGCTGCTGTTGGTGCTGACAAGGCTTGATTGGTGTGTCAGCACACCAGGCAGCAAGACAGCATAATCCTCCTCACTTGCTGTCCCTGCTGCTGCTGCTTTCTGCTGTGCTCTGTTGTCACTGCCATGCGTCACCTGCCGCTGCTGGTGGCATGTGTCAGGTGGCGATTGTGCTGCTGCTGCTGCTGCTGGTTGTGCTGCTGCAGCCTTCTGCTTTGCATTGGTGCGCCTGACAAGCCGCCCAAGCAGCATCGCCAGCAGAGGACTCTGCTGGATCTCAAAATGCAGCCGCTGGTGCAGCACTGCCTGCCTGCCTGCACATGCTGGCGGGCAGCTGCATGCAGCTGCTGCAGGTGCTGCGGCCGCAGTAGCAGAGGCCCTTGCATACACATCAGTCTGACATGCCTCACTTACGAAGGCACTGGCTACCTGCTGCTGTTGTTGCTGCTCGGCGGACTGCTGCATAATGGCCTTCTGCTGCTGCTGCTGTTGCTGAGCAGTCTGATGCATGATGGCTGCTAGCCATGCTTGGTAGTAGCTCTTGGACCTGCCAGCAACTGGCAAGCCTGCTGCTGCTGCTGCTGCTGCTGGAGAGGGGTGTTGCTGGCAGCTGCAGTTGTCACCTACCGCCCAAGGTGCAGCTGCTGCTGTCACAGCGTCGAACGGCAGTTTTTCCTTGTAGCTGCTACCTTCATGCCCAGCCATAGATGCATTCAATGGTTGGGCACTGGTGCTGCTGGTTGCTGCCATCCCCTGATGCATGAGGGCAGTGCCGCTGGTAGCCTCCTCCTGGCCCTGGAAGGCAATCGCGACTTCAGCTAAAGCTAGCAATGAGCTGCAAGGCTCATCCCTGCTGCTTAGCTGCTGCTGCTGCTGCTGCTGCATTTTTGGCTTTGTGGGGCACATGCTGGGGGTGTAGCGAGCACTGGCAGCAGCAGCAGCGTCTGCTGTGGTGGCAGCCGCTGCTGCATCTGCTAGGTTGTTGAGGGAGCTCAGAGACGCTGCCTGACTGGTGCTGGTGGTATGTGCTGCACCGTGCCTTGTCAAGTGCTGCTGCTGTGGCAGTAGCGACATGTCTTCTGCAGCTGCTGGTGCTGCTGCTGCTGCTGCGCAGCTCTGTGGAGTTTGTGGTGACCTTGGCCGTGGTGCTGTTTGCAACAGACCTTGGTACTGCTGCTTGTGCTGCTGCAACTGCTGGTGTGCCTGTGCTTGTGCTGCAGCGTCTCTGAATGATGACGCGCAGCTGCTGGCAGTGTGCAGCAGTTTGTAGCCGCTGTGGGCAACAGGCAGGAAGCTCCCTGGGTGTGCTGATAACCCATTACCAGCAGCAGCTGCTGTTTTTGCTTCGTTGCCAATCAACTGGCTGTACAGCTCCAGCAGTGTTGGGTGCTGTTGCTGGTCTCCTGCAGCTGCTGCAGGTGACGAAGCATTGGTCCCAGCAGCTCCACTGCTTTGGTCTGGCATGCCGCGAAGGGGCGAACGATATTGGATGTCAGAACAGCTGAATCGATGCTGCGGTTGCGATTGCGATGCTTTGTGGCTAGTTGCTGGCGTTGAATGCCCCATGCTCTGTACTGGACGGACGTCGACACGCCGTGCTTGTACGGCCAACTGGCTGATCAATTCTGCAGCAAAATTAAAGCTCAGTTTTAGGCATAAGTTAATGATTGGGGAAGGGTGATGGGTTCGCACAGGCAAGCTGGTTGTGCAGCTTCGCATGCATGCCGAGTAAGCAAGTACCTGCTGGGATCGCTTGACAATGTTGTTTCACAGACAAGCTCGTTTCTTAGGAGTTTATAACCTTGTCCAATACTTGAGGCACCAGCATGGAACAGAGAGAAGTGACATCCGGGAGAACTTGAAAGGGCAAGGTCGAGCGCTCTAATTGTGATGGCTGCAAGGTTTGACTCTCTCCCTGTGTATGTCATGGCACTGATGACTCCAGTGATCGCAGGCTCTGCATGACTCACCGCTCGTAAAAGAGACTCTCACACTCCTGAGCAAGCTGCCGGCAGATCGCGCTGATACACTGGCGAGCTCGTTGATGAGATTTGCGTGATCAGGTCAACCATCGCTCAAGCTGGCTGTCACGGGCCTAATAAAGCCCAGCAGTAACGTCCTGGTATTGCTCAGACTGGGCGGCCGCGGCAGCTGTGTCACTCGTCCTGAAGGTGACCAAGGTGTTGCGTCTGACCGCGACTCAGAAGTACGTTGTGCTGATCAGTCCCACGATGCGAGATTCGGCCGCCGAAGGCTCTGCGACTACCAAGCAAGGAAGTGTGAGGCCCATTTTCTTGCAGCCTCAAGGGTGTCACTGCAGCTGTACACTGTACAGTATATACAGTCACTGTGGAGTCACCGACGCATAATGCCCTGGCCAAAGGCTGTTGAGCGTCCTATCAGGTAAATTTGCCTGCTGTAGTAGGCAATAAACACCTGTAGGCAACCAAAGCAGGCGCCCCGGTCGGACCATTGACACAGTCATGCTTGGCAGAGTATGCCGTAGTAACTGTGACTCACAGCTAACTTGATGTTAGCAGTGGTTGCTTCTGAGAAACCCATAGCTAACCAAGCACACTGTGTTAGTACTACACGCTGTCACCTGCTGCCTTGCTGCTGCAAGCGCCTTCTCTGCCGAGCTCTCCAAGTATCTACATCATCATCATCCAGTTACCAGATCAACGCTATCGGCCCCGCGCCCCCCTGGGGCGGAAGAAAGTATCTACATGTAGACAGGGCCCTGTGCACTGCTGTGCAATTCAATCTGAACAACAGCATGCGACAGGCCAGCCTGGCCGTGGGCAACGCACTCACAGACTTGCAAGCCACATCTGGCCTGGCTCGCCGGCCACTGTGGTCCCTCGCAAGTCAGTAGCGCTGCAACTCTGCACCGCTGCAACTCTGCACCGCTGCAACTCTGCACCGCTGCAACTCTGCACTGCTGCATTGCTTGAGGCGGCATGGCGCATGCTTGTGTGCCACTGGCACACATGCCTGGCAGGCATGCATCACATGGTGCAACAGCAGCCACGTGGACCGCACCATCATCCGGTGGTGAAGTCTACCAGTCGACCCATAGCACTGCTAGTGCCACTATGGCAGTGGCACTGCTGTTGCCGCCTTTTGGACCTGGTGCGCTGCTCCCAGCAGGTAGCCGCTGGCTAGCCAGTGCGAGATGCTGTTGTCAAATCTGACACATGCATGCTTGGCATCACACTGGTGCACCGGCTGCGGGTATGCCTTCTGCCTGTCGTGCTGCCAGTGCATCCCTGCCTGCTGTTGCCACCAGCTCACAGTCTGCGCCTGGCAGCTGCGCTAGCACTGCTGCAAACAGCGACGCAAACAGCTCCTTGACGCCACGGCCGCTGGCAGACGACACCTGCAGCACCAAGCATATGACTTCGATCAGCAAACTTTGCTGATGGCATCGTGTGTTGCGCTGTGCGTGGCGCTGTGCTGTTTTGCGCCTAGTTGCGTAATTGTAATCGCAACAACACTGCTGCATTCAGCGCTAAGAGCTCCCACACGACAACAGAAATCTGTTCGTCACAGGCAGGCACTGCGCTGCTCATCAGCCACACTGTGTGTTATGATAACAGGCCTACTGCAGCAATGGCACACCAAGCGTGAACTTGTTCTTTTAAGCCGCAGCGCATGTCGTAGCACCCGCTGACTGCTGAACAGGCTGTCGCACCTCAAAGTACTGCATGTTGTGTGCAAGTGCCCACGCCCTGCCTTCTGACTCTGGCACCTTCCGGCCTGGCAGGTCAACCTTCGTGGCAGCAACAAACACCACCTGGCAGCAGAAGCACAGGAAACACACGATGCCGCACCGTGTGATATACTGTGGTGCCATTGCGGCCTGAGGCATCAACGCTGCGCAGCTGCAACTACTACCAGTATTGACAAAGCTGCTACTCTAGCAACTTGCAATGGTATTGCTGGATGTCGTGCCCTTGTGCTGGCCCAAGCCTGAGCAAGCACTGCCATAGCCGGGCCGCATGGCACTGATATGACTGCCAGCTTAGCATCACATCTATCCAATAGACACAGCCTGGCAGTGTGCAGCAGCTCCTGCTCACACACCGTGGTGGCGTGCGTGTGCTGCTGCTGTCATGCGTGCAGTCCTGCAAGGCCTCTGCTGCTGTACGGTGCTGCGCACCATGTTATGTGGCGCTCCACAGCGCTGCGCCTCCTGCAGCCAGCTGCCCAGTGCTTCAAAGCTGGGCCTGTTGGTGGCGTCAAACACGAGCAGCGCTCCCTGCGTCTCCTTGTAGAACTCGTTACGTACTTCTAGGTACGCAGGCGGCCCTGCCAGGTCCCAGAGGTTGACCCGCACCTTGCAGGAAAGATAGTGAGCAGGGGTGGCAGACATCAGAGGGTGTCGCTGCACTGCAGGTGGCCCTTGTGAAGTATCAGGCGGGGTTTGTGACATGTGTGTCATGCCAACTTCTTATGTTCTTTTGGTTGGCAGTTGTTGTTGTCAGCCATGAGCTACCAACAGCCTGTCACTGCATGCCTTGCTGCTTGGGTGCTGCTATTGCTTTTACAGCCTGTGTTGATGCGCCAGCACAGCAGCAGTTTCCAGCCGAACAGCTGCTGCACTTTGCCACCTCTAGACGGTGCTGGTTGGAGCAGCTGCCTCACCTCATGCTCAGCAAAGTGCACTGGCTTCACACCATAATCCACTCCTATTGTTGGGATGTACTTGCTGATGAACTTCTCCTCACAGTATCTGATATGTCATGAATGTAGCACGCAAAGCAGCACAAAGCATGGCAAAGGTGCCAAAGCTGGATCATGGTTGGGCCTTTAATTTCTTTGAACAGCCCATCAGGGATATGAGAAGCACACATAAAATGCCATCGGATCTGCAAATGTTTCACGGCACTCAGTGCCCAGGCTGGGTTCTGCCTGCCTACGCAGCAGACATGCAGGCCACTCACCTTTTGATCAGGCAAGATTTACCAGTTCCAGTGTCTCCCAAAGATATGACCTTAACCCTTAGCATGCGGCTCCTGGACAGCTTGCGGCTGACTGCTGCTCTGGCCGCCCTCATTGCGCTGGTCAAAGACACTGCTGGACATCACCACCAAGAGCTGCATGTGTAGGCAGGCCTCAGGTTGTGTTTCTTTTGCAGTTCAATGCTGTTTACACAATCTTCTCGCAACATCTGGTTTCGGTCAGCAGCAAGGCCTGCTTGCATCATCGTCTGCTCCTTGGAGTAGCATCACATGCCTCAAATAGACAGCGAGATAGCAGTTACACCTAAATAAGACAAACCTTGCACAAAACGAAAGCGAGTGCCTTGATAACCGACTGATTGTAGCAATTCGGGTTGTGCTGGTGAGGACATCATCGCTTGCAGCACACATTGGTCCACGTGTGATACGTTTGTTAACGAGCTGGTCCAGCATCTTTCAAAATTGCCTTTTTGCGATCCTGTGACCAGGCTACATTCAGCCAACGATCAAACTCCGACAGATCTCTCGGTTGCAGTTGATAAATGCAGAGCAGCGTTCAGTCATCTAGTCAATGATCTGAGTGTTGCGGGCCGTGAGCACGGCGCTGGCGCTTGCCACGCAGGCAGACTATGCGAGCTCTGCAACCTGTGAGTGGACTCTTCAGCACTCGAATGGGACAGCTGGAGCTGTGTATCACATCAAAATGGTGTTGAATGTGCTTTTTTGAGTCCATCTGTCTCTGATCGAGTGCCAGGTGTCAGCAGGCACCCGACAGTCGCCTTGCTGGAGCATGACCAGCATTTTGGCTGCCTTGCAGGTGCATGGGGGTGCCCTGCGTTCAAAGAGTGCAGTATGCCCTTTCATAGCCAGCAGCTGCAGGCTGAAGGCATGCAGGAGTGGCCTCAGGCTGGGCACTGGCAGCAGCATGCCACTGCTGCCAGCTCGTTGCAGCACACAGGCCAGGCACAACACCGAAGCCAACAACAGCAGCGGAGCTGCTGCCAGCTGCAGTAGCAGCAGTGACAGATCTAATGCCAGCACCAGTTCTCGGCATGCGAATGCTGGCGCTACAACGGACTTGCCACTGCAGGACGCAAGCGATGGCTTCCAGTCCTCAAGGGCTGTTCCTGCAATCAGCAGTAGCAGTCAAAGCAGCAGCAGTCAAAGCAGTCAAAGCAGCAGCAGTAGCAGCAGCAGTAGCAGCGGCAGCCAGCTGAGCAGCTCAGCGAGTACTGCCAGTGCTACCGGCACTTGGCATCCACAGAGCCGAACAGCAGCAGCAGCAGCAGCTGGTTATGGCTGTCCTCCGGCCCCTTGGGGCCTAGCTGGCGCCAAAGGCCTTTCAGTGCCTTGCAGGCACAGGCAGCGGCAGCGCAGCAGCAGCAGCAGCAGCAGGGCAGCAGTGCGCACAGCAGCGCTGGGCGACGCAGCTGCAGCAGCAGCTGTTGGTGCCACCCCTTGGCATCAAGCTCTAGGGTGGGTCACACAGCGCAGCTGTAGTTCAGTGTTCAGTCTGATAAGCCCTCGCTTTCAGCAGGGTACAGAGAGCTTATCAGCAGCAATACCGTGTCACATGTGCATGAGCGTGTCCTGTCTTGCTCTGCTCTGCTGCGTGCAAACTCGTATCCGCTGCTTCCAAGGCCAGCATACTCAGCGCCTTTCTAGCCAAGCTAGTGAATCCCTACATCACACTGTACCTGCACATGACGTGCTGTAACCGCAACTCCTGCTGTTGCAGGCTGTCACTGCGGGGCGTTATGTGGGGCATTTTCTTCACCCTCGGATCGCAGCTGCTGCTGGCGCTGCTGCTGCGCACGCTGTGGGCGCAGCGAGCGATAGCAGCGCTGGAGTCGTGGCTGCAGGCAGTTTTCGGGGTGTCTCTGCGCAGCGGCAGGGCAAGCTACAGCAGCAATGACAGCGTAGAGGATGATGAGGGGGCGTCTTCAGAAGATGAGGATGGTTTGGCAGCAGCCGGACTGTCCATGCAGCGGACCAGCAGCAACGGCAGCAGTAGCAGCAGCAGCAACGGCCGGACGCCGCGCAGTACGAGCGGCAGCAGTAGATATAGCAGCAGCAGTGGGTATAGCAGTAATGGATTCAGCAAGGGTAGCAGCAGTAGCAGCAGCAAGGGTGGAAGGCACAAGAAAGGTGTGTGCTGGTCGGCGCTTGGGTGCATTGTATGTGACGTGCAGATCTGTGACTGTCATTATTATTTTTCTGTTTGTTTTGCCACACACATCCATGCTGTCACGCAATCGCAGTGCATGCATTCGCAACGCAGCCAGCTGCACACCATGTGGAGTGGATGATGCACCCCCTCACCCTCACCGCCGCCTCAATTCATGCAAAGCCTGCAATGTGCACAATGCATTTGGTGGGCTGCCACTCCAACACACACTGTTGGCGTTGTTTGGCACATGTCATTTCCTGCTGCTTTGTGCAGACCCGCGTGCGGCGGAGCGTGCGGCGATGGCAGCCATGGTGCACAATGCCCCTGGTGAGAGCGTGGAGTGGGTCAACATGTGCTTTAGGAAGATCTGGCGAGTGTACCAGCGGGGGCTGGAGCGCTGGATCACGGACCTGCTGCAGCCTGTGTTTGACGCACTCATCAACGTGAGCAGGGGCTTGGGGATAGAAGGCTTTGGTGTGGTATTGACAGCAGCAGCGGCAGCACTAGCAGCGGCAGCAGCACTCGCCACAGATTTAACAGCAGCAGCAGCAGTGTTTGATGCACTCATCAACGTGAGCGGGTGCTTGGGGTTACAAAGGCCTGGGTGTTGGTTTAGTAGCAGCAGCAGCAGCAGCAGCAGTAGCAGCGGGAGCAGCACTAGCCACAGACCACAGCAGCAGCGGCAGCAGTGTTTGATGCGCTCATCAACGTGGGCAGGGGCTTAAGATAAGAGGCGTTGGTGTTGGTCTTGATGACGGCAGCAGCAGCGGCTGCGGGGGCAGCGGTTGCAACGGATTGAAAAGCAGCAATATTACCAGCATTGGGGCTGCCAGGTGCTGCTGCTGCTGCCGCGACTCCTGCTGGTTGTCGTGATCTTGACCATACAAGATGGCGTTAACCAGCACGAGTGGCAGCAGCAGCAGCAGCAGCACCGGCAGCTCGAATGCTGGTATCACCACACGCGGCAAACCTGCAGCCTGGTCTACACGCAGCTGCTCGGCACTAGCTGCCTGGTTGCGTGCGCGTTCAGCACCTGAAACTGCTGTGCATTGTTGTGTTCAGCACGCTGCTGCTTCTGTTGCGCTGACAGATTCACCAACCCTCTTTTCCGTTATGTATTGCAGCCCACCACGCAGCCCAGCTGGCTGCTGCAGCTGCACATTGTAGAGTTCACAACCTTGCTGCATCGGTCGCACCAACTGTCGTTGTGACCAACTTCCTTTTTTTGTTGTGTCCTGCAGCCCACCATGCAGCCCAGCTGGCTGCTGCGGCTGTTATGTTGGCACCTTTGCTGCTGCCGCTTTGCTGACCGAAATCAATGACCATTTGTTCTGTTCTGTCTTGATTGATTGACTGCAGCCCACCACGCAGCCCAGCTGGCTGCTGCGGCTGCACCTGGTATATCCAGCACATTGCTGCTGTTCTCGTGTTGACGTGTCTGAGAAACAGTATTGTAAATTATGCTTCTGCTACTGTATGTTCTGTCCTGCAGCCCACCACGCAGCCCAGCTGGCTGCTGCGGCTGCGCATCGTTGAGTTCACGCTGGACCACGAGGCGCCCTACTTCAGCAACATTGCTGCTTCTGTTGTGCTGACCGGCTCCCTGATTTTATGTTGTGTCTTGCAGCCCACCACGCAGCCCAGCTGACTGCTGCGGCTGCGCATTGTAGGAGTTTGCAACTTTGCTGCTGCTGCTGTGCTGACTGAACATTAACGACGCTGTTATGTTGTATTTGATTCATTATGGACTGCAGCCCACCACGCAGCCCAGCTGGCTGCTGCAGCTGTGGAGTTCACAACTTTGCTTCTGTCGTACCGAAATTAAGGACCATCTTTTCTGTCTTGGTCGCTTTATTAATTGACTGCAGCCCACCACGCAGCACAGCTGGCTGCTGTGGCTGCGCATCGTTGAGTTCACGCTGGACCACGAGGAACCCTACTTCAGCAACATGCTTTTATTATTATTTTTCAGCAACATGCGCCAACCATTTGTTCCGTTCTGTCTTGCAGCCCAGCTGGCTGCTGCAGCGGCGCATCGTACATTCAGCACATTGCTGCTCCTGTCGTGCTGACTATTCGGAAAGAGTTATTTACATGAACGCTGGACCACTTGTTTTGTTCTGTCTTGATTTATGACCTGGTTGCAGCCCACCACGCAGCTCAGCGGGCTGCTGCGGCTGCGCATCGCGGAGTTCAACCTATTGCCGACTGAAACTCAGGACCATCTGTTCTGTCTGTTGGTCCTGTTGACTGATTGCAGCCCACGCCGCAGCCCAGCTGGCTGCTGCGGCTGCGCATCGTCGAGTTCAGCATGTTGCTGCTTCTGTCGCGCTCACTGATATGTTACATGGTTATTTATCTACATGAGGATTTGGCGACTGTTTGTTGTGTCTTGCAGCCCACCACGCAGCCCAGCTGGCTGCTGCGGGTTAAAATTTCAGCACGTTGCTACTCTGCACTGCAGTGGCCATGGTGACTAGGCTAGTCTCTGAGAGTGACTGTGGTCCATTGCGCTGACTGGTACACTGCCCCTATTTCTGCACTGCAGCCCACCACGCAGCCCAGCTGGCTGCTGCGGCTGCGCATCGTTGAGTTCACGCTGGACCACGAGGCGCCCTACTTCAGCAACATGCGACGCCGCAACAGCCGCAAGGACAGCGACCTCACGGGAGTGGTGGACGCGCGATACACGGGCGGTGCAAGCCTGCTGCTGATGCTGGAGCTGGGTGAGTGTTGGCGTGCAAATTCTCACCCTGTGTTCATCATCACCCTGTGTTCATCATCACCCTGTGTTCATCATCACCCTGTGTTCATCATCACCCTGTGTTCATCATCACCCTGTGTTCATCATCAAGACCTAATGGTTTGCTTTTGCAGTGCAGTATTGTACAGGGTTCGAGCCACTGGCAACATGGCCAGTGACCTCACCCAAAAATTTGCACCCTGTTCTGTTGTGCTTCTGATGGCGAGTATTTGTTGATTCTGTCCGTGTTCACAGGATTGAAGCCTGATGAAGGGTGAAGAGCCCGAAACGTGTCGCTTTCCATGTAATACGGCAAAACAGAGTCAACAATAATCTGAACTTATCTCAACAGTAGCTTTAGCCAGTCGCACTACGCTATTGCTTTTCAAATTGCTGATGCTGGAGCTGGGTGAGATGTTTTGGTTTATTTGAGTTTGCTGCTGACTCAGCTGACTCAGGAGTGCTTGCTTGCTGAGCGTTACTTCGGCCTGCTGCTGATGCTGGAGCTGGGTGAGTGGAGGTTGGGGTTGGCGTGATGCGTTGGGTGAGCATCAGTCTGGCGGAAGTGGATGTTTGGGATGTGAATGCTTGTGCCAATGCCGTGCAGGGTAGTGTGGTTCTCGCTTCCGCTTCTGCAACGTTATGCAGGCAATGCTGCTACGTGGGCTATTGTTGCTGTGCATTGGTGGGATCTCCTCTTCATCAACATTGCGATTGCTGCTGCTGCTGCTGCTGCTGCAGGCAAGGGCCGCTGGCGCTTCAAGATCCCCGTGCTGGTCAGTGACCTGGACGTGCAGTGCGCGCTGTGGCTCAAGCTGCGCTTGGCGCCCATGTGCCCATGGATAGGCACCATCAGCCTGGCGTTTGTGGGGCCACCTGCTGTGAAGGTGCAACTGTCGCCGTACAACCGTGTGCGGCTGATGCGCATCCCAGTGCTGCAGGTGCGAGGTGCATCTGGGGAGTTGGGGGGCTGGGGGCGGGGGCAGGGCTGAGTGTAGCGCAGCAGCAGCAGCAGCAGCAGGCCGTGCTACCAGTGTAAGCGCATCTTGAGCACACCTGTTTGCTAGACCAGCTGCGAGACGTCTGACGTGGCGGGGTGGGGGTGGCATTTGGAAAGAGTGTCTTGCAGCAGGAGCAGCAGGTCGTGCTGGCATTGTATGCGCGCGTCTTGACCACATTTGTTTGTCAGACCAGCTGCAGCTCCACACTGTAGCGCGCGGCCGCCTGCAGCAGCAGCAGCAGGCCGTGCTGCCGGTGTAAGCGCGTTTTGACCCCATCTGTGGTGCTGCAGCTCCATACTGTAGCGGATGCGCTGCGGGCGGGTGTTCACAGCTCAAACCACAACCGTCATTTTGCCTGGCAATGTGGCCTGTATGTGCCTGCAGAACCTGCTGAAGCAGCTGTTGACAGTGGACCTGCCGGCCATGATGGTGCTGCCTGACAACAACGACCATTGCTGTGCCTGGCCTGTGTGTGCTTGCAGTATAGACACCTGATTAAGCGTGAAGAACCCTCACTGCGTTGCTTTCGTACTGACATACGGACACTAAACAAAGCAGCTTCAGCTAGTCACACGACTGCTGTGCAAATTGTGTGTGCCTGCAGAACCTGCTGAAACAGCTGTTGACCGTTGACCTGCCAGCCATGATGGTGCTGCCGGAGCGGCTGGAGATCTCAGTGCCTGGCCTGTGTGTGTTTGCAGGATTGAAGCCTAACGAAGAGTGAACAGCCCTGACTGCTTGCTTCTGTACTGACATACGGACTCAAACCAACTGCTGATCATTTTGTGTGTGCTTTTGCAGAACCTGCTCAACCAGCTGTTGACGGTGGACCTGCCGGCCATGATGGTGCTGCCGGAGCGCCTGGAGATCTCAGTGCCTGGCCTGTGTGTGCTTGCAGGATTGAAGCCTGATGAAGGGTGCCCAAACCACGTTGCTTTCTGTACTGACATATGGACACAAACCAACTGCTGTCAACTGAACCTCACCAACAGCTTCAGCTAGTCACACGAATGGATTGCTGTTCGAACTGTGTGTGCCTGCAGAACCTGCTCAACCAGCTGCTGACAGTGGACCTGCCAGCCATGATGGTGCTGCCGGAGCGGCTGGAGATCTCAGTGCCTTGTGTGCCTGCAGGATGAGAGCCTGATAAAGGGTGCCCGATTCACGCCGCTTTCTGTACTGACATACGGACAAAAAACCAACAACAGCCTGAACCGTAGTCCACGAGCAGCTTTGGATAGTCACCTCTGACTGAAATAAGTGCTGCTGTTTATTTTGTGTGTGCGCTTTTGCAGAACCTGCTCAACCAGCTGCTGACAGTGGATTTACCAGCCATGATGGTGCTGCCGGAGCGACTGGAGATCTCAGTGCCCCCCAGCGTGACCAGCATCGCAGAGGCAGCGGTGGGACGCGACACCATCATGCGCGCAGTCGCCAGTGCAGTGCTGCAGGTGGGTGGGATGGTCAAGCAGTGCTGTTGCATGGTGAAGCAGGGTCGTGGAATGTGGAAAACATCGCATCACGGACGCAGAGGCAGCGGTGGGACGCGACGCCAATTCCGTGCAGCCTGGCAGTTGCGGCAGAATCAACTGTGGCGCAAAGCAACATGCAGTAGCAAATACGCCATACTATTGCAGCTGCGCCTGATTCTGTGTTGTTGTGGGTGCTGATTGTTGCTGCTGCTGCTGCTGCTGCAGGTTGACAGCTTGGAGCAGGCGCTGCTGGCTGCGCTGCCGCTGGGGCCGCAGGGCGCGGCTGGCGGTGTCAGCCTGCCTGACCTGTTCAGGGTGAGACACGTGGTTTATTTTGCTTGCACGCTCATGGGGTTGTGTGCTGCATGTTTCGCTTGTGTACCTCTACGGGACGGGCGTGTTGAAATTGAAGCCAGTTGTGCGCTTGCGGCTGCATGGTTTCGCCTGCCAGGGCGCCGCAGGGCGCTGCTGGCGGTGTCAGCCTGCCCGACCTGTTCAGAGTGAGATTTTCGGTTTGCAAGTATGCTGTGTTTGAATGATGCACTTGTGTGCTGCATGTGATGCCTGTGTACGCGCCACGGGACAAGCGTGTTGAAGTCGAGCCAGTAGTTGTGCGAATGTGGCTGCAAGTTTCCCCTGCCAGGGGGCCGCAGGGCGCTGCTGGCGGCGTCAGCCTTCCTGACCGGTTCAGGGTGAGATCTGTGGTTTGCAAGTACGCTGTGTTCGTATGATGCACTTGTGTTGCCTGTGTACCTGATCGGGTCGAGTGTGTTCAAGTGGAGCCGGTTGTGCTGCCCGCACTGCATGCTGCGGAGCTGTGTGTCTGCTACGAGGCTGGCTCTGGATGGTGAGGCGCTTGTTGAGCGTTGGAGCAGGCGCTGCTGGCGGCGTCGGCCTGCCGGACCTGTTCAGGGTGTGACACATGGTGTTTTGTTATTGATTGCACATGCAAGGGGTTTTGTGCTGCATGCTTTGTCTATGTCGAGCCAGTTGTGGGCATGCGGCTGCATGTATCACCTGCCAGGGGGCCGCAGGGCGCTGCTGGCGGCGTCAGCCTGCCCGACCTGTTCAGGGTGAGACATGCGTGGTTTGGTGTTTTGTTTGTTGTACTTGCACTCGCGTGGGGTTTGAGTGATGCGCTTGTGAGCTGCATGTTTTGCCACGGGACAAGCTGGTAGAAGTCGAGCCATTTGTGCAAATGTGGCTGCATGTTTCACCTGCCGCTGGGGCTGCAGCGTGCTGCTGGCGGTGTCAGCCTGCCCGACCTGTTCAGGGTGAGATGCGCGGGGTTGACACGCGCATGGTGCTCACATATGTTGTGCTTGTGTGCTGCTGCATGTTTTGCCTGTGTGTCTGCAACGGGGGGAATGCCCTGGCAGGGCAACGTACTTTGATTTGAGCTATTGCGGATGCCCTGCACAGTGCGCATGCGCGGCACGCACCTGTTTGAGCTGAGTGTGCTGCTGCGCAATGGCTGCCACGACTCTTTGCCCTGGCAGGCCAACTTGTAGGCTTCTGTCGTAGGCACGTGCGACACACCTGTTGCTTGAACGTCAACACCTGTGGACTATGATCGCACCCTGTTACGATGCCTGCAGGGCGAGCTGAGTGTGCTGCTGCGCGAGGGCCGCAACCTGCCTGTGTGGGGCATGCTCTGGCAGAGCAACCGTGACTGTGCTTCTGCCTTGGACGTACGGCACGGACCTCGTTGCTCACAATTGCAAAAGGCAGCAACCCGTGTTTACTGAGGCTCCTAACATGTTGCAATACCCATTTCACCATGCCGCAGGGTGAGCTGAGCGTGCTGCTGCGTGAGGGGCGCGACCTTCCCGTGTGGGGCATGCCCTGGCAGAGCAACCCCTGGGTGCGGCTGGTGCTGGGGGAGCAGGCGGTGGCCAGCAGGCGCGACAGCGAGACCAGCACGGCCAGCAGGCACGGCGCGCCAGTGTGGAACCAGGAGGTGCAGTTCCTGGTGGAAGACCCGGACAAGCAGGTGGGGTTTGGTGTCTTTCTCGTTGTTTTGATCATAATAGCTGGGTTTGACTGCACCCTCATCAGCTGTCAGGCCACAGCCGGTGTACCTAAGGTGGGGCAGGGGAGCGCGCCGCTGCACAGTGCGTGTGGAACCAGGAGGTGCAGTTCCTGGTGGAAGACCCAGACAAACAGGCGAATAGGGGTTTGTGTTTAAGGTATATCAGTATATCATCATTGTGGACGTTTCTATCGGAAGTGAACCTCAATAGGTTATGATGCAGCAGGTTTTGACTGCTTCATCAGGTGTCAGCGCCCAAGGCTGTGTATGGGTTGGGTGCGGCTGGTGCTGGGGGAGCAGGCGGTGGCCAGCAGGCGTGACAGCGAGACCAGCACGGCCAGCAGGCATGGGGCGCCTGTGTGGAACCAGGAGGTGCAGTTCCTGGTGGAAGACCCGGACAAGCAGGTGGGGCCGTGCGTTCTTGTTATTCTGTTTATAATTTCAAAATAAAAAATCTAACAGCTTGTTTTGGAGTGCCGAAACATTCCGACCCAAATCAAACACTACCTTTGCGCTCGTTGTACAGTCAGTGTGGAACCAGGAGGTGCAGTTCCTGGTGGAAGACCCCGACAAGCAGGTGAGTAGGGGGGTTGTGTTTGGGGTACATCAGTAACTTTTTATTGTGATCGATCTAAGGGAATGAACTTCAACAGGTCGTTTTGAGCAGGGTGCGGCTGGTGCTGAGTGAGCAGGCAGTGGCCAGCAGGCGCGACAGTGAGGCCAGCACGGCCAGCAGGCACGCTCTATCCCTCCTGGAAAGCGCTCTTGACAAGTCATGTTTCAGAAGGTTTCACTGCTTCATCAACTGTCAGCGCAGCCGCAGTGTACGGCCCAAGGTGGGCAAGGCGCGCCACTGCGTTTACTTCACCCTGCACTCAGCTAACCAGCCTACCCCATTGTTACATTTTGTTGTTCTGCAGGTGCTTGAGGTGTACGTCAAGGATTTGCACCTCACGGGCCGGCCAAAAGTCGGCAAGGCGCGGCTGCAGCTGCGCGACCTGCCTCCTGACGGTCGCATGACACTGCTCAGGCCTCACATCCGATCGTGGCTCTTCTGTGATTCGGTAGTTCGGCACTTCAGTTGTGTGACCTGCTGTTCATGACCTTCAGGTGCTTGAGGTGTACGTCAACGATTTGCACCTCACGGGCCGGCCAAAAGTCGGCAAGGCGCGGCTGCAGCTGCGCGACCTGCCTCCTGACGGTCGCATGACACTGCTCAGGCCTCACATCCGATCGTGGCTCTTCTGTGATTCGGTAGTTCGGCACTTCAGTTGTGTGACCTGCTGTTCATGACCTTCAGGTGCTTGAGGTGTACGTCAACGATTTGCACCTCACGGGCCGGCCAAAAGTCGGCAAGGCGCGGCTGCAGCTGCGCGACCTGCCTCCTGACGGTCGCATGACACTGCTCAGGCCTCACATCCGATCGTGGCTCTTCTGTGATTCGGTAGTTCGGCACTTCAGTTGTGTGACCTGCTGTTCATGACCTTCAGGTGCTTGAGGTGTACGTCAACGATTTGCACCTCACGGGCCGGCCAAAAGTCGGCAAGGCGCGGCTGCAGCTGCGCGACCTGCCTCCTGACGGTCGCATGACACTGCTCAGGCCTCACATCCGATCGTGGCTCTTCTGTGATTCGGTAGTTCGGCACTTCAGTTGTGTGACCTGCTGTTCATGACCTTCAGGTGCTTGAGGTGTACGTCAACGATTCGCACCTCACGGGCCGGCCAAAAGTCGGCAAGGCGAGGCTGCAGCTGCACGACCTGCCTCCTGACGGTCGCATGACGCTGTGGCTGCCGCTGGAGACTGTCAACCCGGGGCAGGGCCCGCAGGGGGAGGTGCTGCTTGATATTACGTTCAAGGCTTTTGAGGACGATGAGCAGGTGCGCGCGGTTTTGTGTGTGGTTAAGCTGGGATGGCAGGTGTGCGTGGTTTAGTGGGTTAAGGCGTCAAGGTTGGTTTTAGGGGAGCTCGGGGTCGCAGGGGTGCTGGAGGTGTCACAGCGGTGAGGTGCTGCTGGACATCACCTTCAAGGCCTTTGAGGACGATGAACAGGTGCGTGGTTTGATAAAAAAGTGCGGTTTAGCTGATGCGAACCCTGGTTGCAGGTGTGCGTGGTTCAGTGGTCGAAGGGTTGAGGGGTGGTTTAGGGGAACTCAGGGTTGCAGGGATTTGGAGGTATCAAAGTGGGCAGGCGAAGTGCTGCTGGACATCATGTTCAAGGCCTTCGAGGACGATGAACAGGTGCGCGCGGTTGAAGGGTTTAGGGATTTGACTGCTTTGATGTGATGACAGTGCCCATGTTTCAGGGGGTTTTATCTTCAGGTGCCTCAAGCCCGCATGCAGCTTGAGTCATGTAAGCAGTTACTGTGGACCAGCACCAGCACCAGCAGTTTATTGAGCACTTTCATGGGTGGTTCCTGTTGTCATGTGCCATGAGGGAGTGCTGCTGGACATAACGTTCAAGGCCTGTGAGGACAATGAGCACGTGCGCGTGGTTTGAGGGTTTTGCAGAAGCGCAGGGGTTGCAGGGGATTTTGACGTATTACAGCGGGCGGGTCAGTATGGTGATTGTGGATGGTAGCAACTGCCGCTGAATGACGATAATGCCTATCGGTCAGGGGGTGTTTGCTCAAAGAGTGTTTCAAGCCTTCATGTAGCTTGAGCCATGTAGGCGGGTGCTGTGGTGGTGAATGGTTTAGCGCACTGCCCTTTGGCTGAGCTGCTGCTCCGGTGCTTGTCATTGCTGCCGCAGGACTCTGGGTTCAGAGAGGCGCAGGAGTACGCGCGTGCAGTGCAGCAGCAAAGCGAAGCCATCACGGACATCCGCAGCGCAGCGGCAGCCAGCAGCAGGGCAGCAGTGGCAGCATCTGCGGCGATCTCTGCTATTGCTATGACCAAGGCAGCAGCAGCACGCGCAGCAGCACGTGCCGCACAAGCAGCAAAGGACGCAGGCACTGCTGCACTTAACACAGCAGCAGCAGTCAGCGGCCAGCAGATGCAGCAGCAGCAAGATGGGCCGCTGATGCTGCCCCCACCAGGTGAGACCGCTGCCTCTGCACAGCTGCGGCAGGATCAGCAGGCACGTGCAGCAGCAGCCGCAGCACTTGCAGCTGACACAGCAGCGGCAGCAGCTGCTGGCGTGTCAGGGGCTGAGTCAGCAGCCGCAGATCAAGGGGACGATGTTGAAGCTGTAGCAGCAGCAGCAGCGGAGGCAGCAGCTGCATCACGTCGCAGGGAAGAGGCGTTGATAGAAGCACTGGAAGCCCGCATGGCGTTCAGAGTGCGCAGTACGAGCGGGACACCTAAGCCGCGGCAGCAGCTGCAGCAGCAGCAGCATGCAGGTGGCAGCAGCAGTGCAGTGGGTGGCAACGGCAGCAGCCGGCCTGCTGCAGATGGCCGCAGCAGCAGCAGCAGCAGTCCGGATGTAACAGAGACGCTGCCGGCAGATAGCCTCAGCAGTAGGGAGGAGGACGACGGGAATGCGGTTGAGCGGGCGCAGCGGGCAGCAGAGGACATCCTTGAAAAGTGAGTCAAGATAGGTCTGACCTAGGCGGGGTGTCCTGACCTCACTATCCTGACCTAGCTGGTAATGGTGCTGGTGCTTGTTAGAATGTGCTGCAAGACTGTACGACTTGTTGTAGCATAGTCTTAAACGTTTAGTTCTGATAATGGGTTATGATTGTTGGGTCGCAGCGCATGGCTGAGAGTGTGTGTCTGCATGAACCTGGGTTTTGTATGCGACTTGTGGCTATGACTTGGTGCAAAGCTGTGGCTATAGCTTGGTACAATGCTGCCATGCATGTGCATGCGTTGCCTGCGCAATCTCACTCTGGAGAACCCTGCCTTGCCAGTGGGTGGCTCTGGATACTGGCTGTGCCGATTGTTCCTTGATACCCACTCAACCTCATACCTACACTGCATTGCTGCACTGCTGCTGCTGCAGGTCAAAGCGCATGGAAGCGGCAGTGAACGAGCTAGCTGCTCTCACAGCAGGCAGCCCGGCAGAAGCAGCACTTCAGCAGGGCGCCATACGCGCGGCAGCAGATGCAGCAGCATCGCTCACCGCCATAGAGTCGACAGATGTGCCGGCGCCACCTGCAGTCGGCCGCACTAGCAGCAGCAGCAGCAGTGCTGCAGTAGCAGAACGGCAGCTCACTAGCAGCACTACCAGCAGCAGCAGCAGTGGTGGCGGTGGTCCGTCTGTTAGTGGTGGCGGAAGTCGTAGCGCGAATGGCAACAGCAACGGCAGCAGCAGCAATGGCAGCAGCGTGCATAGCAGCGTTAGCAGCTATAGCATATGGGGAGAGGAGTCGCCGCCACGCTCGCCGCTAGGCTCTCACCTAGATCAGCCGCCAGAGCAGCAGCAGCAGCATCACATACCAGCCCCTGGGGATGCGAGTGAGTACTCCATCTGGGGCGAGCAGCAGCTAACGCAACAGCAGCAGCAACAGCAGCAGCAGCAGCAGCGGCCGGACAGCCCATCGATCGTAGTACGTGTCAAGGATGGGCAGCAGGTGCGGTCCGAGGTTGTGAGCAGCAGCAGCAGCAGTTTTGGCAGCAGCAGTGATGGCAGCGAGCTTGCACAGACAGCTGACAAGGCAGTGCAAGTCGGCGAGCCGTCCGTACTGGACCTGCAGCAGCAGCAGCAGCAACAGCAGCAGCAAGACAAGCAGCAGGAAGACAAACCGTGGTGGTCTCCTGTGGTGTTCTGGCTGCCAGGGCAGAAGGGCCCTGACGCTGCTGCTGCAGCAGCAGCAGCAGCAGAGCCTGGCAGCCAGCAGCAGCAGCAGCGGCGGCGGAAGTCCAAGCAGCAGCAGGCCAGCGATGCAGCAGCAGCAGCTGGTGAGGCAGGATCGGCCACGTCACAGAATGCGGAAGAAGAAGGGAATGCAGATCTTGCTGCACAGGAGCCGCTGAGTTCAGCGCAGCGTGCGTGGTGGCAGCCGCTCATCGACAACGACTTTGTGCGGTCACTGCCAGGTATGCCCAATGCGGACAAGCAGGACCGCAAAGCTGCAGCGGTGCAGCAGCAGCAGCTGCAGGATGCAAAAAATGCTGCCGCAGCAGAGCAGCAGCAGCAGCAGCACGGGCCGGAGAATGAGGTGCAGCAGAAGCAATGGTGGGAGGATCTGACTGCTTGGCTGCCAATCCCAAGCGGCAGCGACACAGCAGGCGCTGCTGCAGACGGTGCTGCTGATCCCAGCAAGCCAGTTGAAGCGATTGTCATTCCTGCAGATCTACCGCTTGAAGAGATCGCAAAGGAAGTTGCGAAGCTGAAAGAAGATGCGTGGCGCTCCAAAGAGGACCATTTGGAGAGCTTATGGGCCAAAACAGTGGAGCGGAACGACAGATCTTGGATCATGCTGCTGTGTTTCTTGCTGAGTGTTGTCATCGGGCTGCTGTGTGTTGTGGCGTGGAGGATTTCGGGGCTTGAGGGGGCCCCGGACGAGGCGGCAAATGCAGCAGCTGCTGCTGCGGGTGCTGGGCAGTTGCCGGTGGCTGCACTGCTGGGATTGGCAGCAGCAGCAATGGTGCACTTTGGCATGTGAGCTGAGGTGTCTAAACATGTCTGGTGAGCTTGTCGCTGGAATGACTGTGTCATGTTATATTTGTTAGCCGCAGTCTCAGCTGGTGTGGTACGGCTGACAGTGGCTGTGGGTAGCCAGCAACATGCGTACAAGTAGTGGCGACGATGTGTCGTGTCGCAACTGTTTCTGTCACTTCATCTCTTGTGTTTGTGTGTCCATATGTGCATTGGACGTGGCGGGCTTGTTTCCATGCTAGTTTTTATCCACGCTGGGGTTTGCAAGGGTCCAGGCACAATCAGCTGTGGTTGGTTGGGGGTGTAGGGTTGGTGGCAGTGGTTTGGGCCCTTGTGTAGTGGGGTGTGTGTTGTGCAATGCGCTTTACAACATCAACAGGTACTCGAGTTGCCGTTGGTTACAGGTTTGCAGCCCTGATGTGAGGGGGTTGTTGTGTTCCCCTCTGTAGTTCAAATTCAGCTGCCGGCGTGCAGGTAGCACAGGCAGCACCAGTTTTGTGTTGAGGTGTGTGCACAGCCAGCAGAAACAGCTTGCTGCTGTCGATCTTCAAGTTGTTATGTACATGGCAGCTGGTGTCATTTGTTTTTGCCACACAGAGAGGCAGTTGTATGCAGCAGCAGCAGCGCAGCTAGCAGGAGCGCGGTGGGGTGGAGGTCATCCGATGCCTCAGGCATGCCTCGGAGGCACCCTAGAATGTCGTAGTTCCCACCATGCACAGGTTCAGTCATGTGTCTCACACACATGCAGTGCAGCAGCAGGTCGGCGCTTGAGTTGTGGCCTGCCTGAGTTATGCAGCAGCTGGAGGTGCAGTGATGTGTATGTGTGTGACTGAGTGCACGCTGCGCTGTGTCGTGCGACATAATGCACAGTGCCTGCTTGCTTTGCGTGTGGTGGCATCTCCTGGTGATGCCTGCTGTGTGGACGCAGCAACCGCATAACCCGTCAGCCGATAACGGAGTCACTCATTGAACGGATATCACTGCATGTCAAAGAGCGGATTTAGACGGAACCCACGCATGTGTTGAGTGACTCTTTCAGGCTGCTGGTGGTGGGCGCAGCTTGTTTTGAGGCAGATGTGAAGGGACAACCAGCAGCGGGTGCGGCATGCAGCACAGCCATACGCCGACAGCATCATAGCAGGCAGTCGATCCAGGTGATGCTGCCACAGCCTGTGGTGCTGCCAGTGCAGCGCTATAACTGCAGCAGTGCGCTTGCGTTGAGCAGTCGTCTGTCAGGACATGCTGTGTTGGTTTTTCACGTGCACAACTTTGCGTGCTTGCACTTGTAAAAGAGAAGTAGCAGCACCCTGGCAGGAAGGCATGGCACCTCTGCTTGGGACAGCTGGCATGCGCTTTTTTTGCCGTCATTGAGCAGTAGTCGGGTGTGCAGCGTTGCCAGCAGGTATGGAGGAACAGTAACACCACCACAGCACGTGCTGGTAGCAGCAACTGTCAGGGCATCTGTGCAGCATGTCAGGCTTCAAGCCGGCTGGGGAATGGCATCAGGTTTGACTACGCATCTGCTGGGTATGAGAGCTTAGTCATGATGTCATTTTGTCTCAGAGCACAGCGAGCATTTCAGCTGCTAAATAATAATAATAATCAATCCTTGTAAGCCATACCTTTCGGCATCGGCAAACGCGCCTCACCCACTGGGGAGGCGGAAAGCAGACTGTGAAAACTTTGTAGCACTCTAGCAGAAAAAGCATGCAGAGACACCCTACCCCTGCATGCAAGCAGTAAAGGCTGCACACATATGCTGTGTGCCAGCCGCAACAGGGTGTGCTCACAGCAGGCTGCTGAGCAATTGAGCTGCCACGCAGCTGGCAGCTGTCTTGTCGGCTGACGATTGTGCAGCAATGCGGTGCACTGCATGGCATGGCATGTTGCTTATTAGCAACTCATGAGGCTACTGCGAGCAAGTTCTCGGCAGCATGATGTTGCGAATGTCGTGAGCAAACAGGCTGCATGCACTGTGCTTGTGCTGCAGCAGCTGCTGAAGACACTGTGGTGTTGGCATCAGGGCAGCTGTGTCGCCCAGGTGGTGACAGGCCTGTCACCACGCTAGGGTTCAGGTATGCCACCAAGCTGTTGCTGTGCACTGGCAGCCTGGCAGTCTGAGACAGGGTGTAAAAGTAATAGCAGCACCCAAGCAGCAAGGCATGCAGTGACACCCTTCCCCTGTATGCAAGGCTGCTCACTCACGCAAGGCTGTGCACGCAAGCAAGGCTGGCCTGACCCACTGTAATGCGCCGCTGACTGTCAATGCTGAACAAGTAGATCATAGCTGTCCAAATCCAGGAGCTTCTGGGGCACCAACCCTTCTGCGTCCAGGGAGCATCAAGTAGAGGGCTGCGCATGCACGCACTACGATAACTTGAATAATTACCTGAAGCAGAAGTAGAAAGGGCAGCGGCAGGGGGTTCGTCACGGGCTGGTGCCCTCAGAGAACCTGGTCCTGCCGCCCCTCTGGAAGTCCTGAACGTTGTCCTTGCAGCTTAAACCCAGCGTCGGTAAACCATCCTGTGGCCAATATACACGTTATCTTGACATCTACAAACAAACACGAGCATAGCAGCAAAAACAACTACAAGCAGCAGCAGGCATCAAGGAGCAACAGCAGCATGCATGCACTGCTGACTTCGCTGCTGGTTCTAACAATAGCTGTCACTGGCATGAAAGCAAGCAGTTCCCCCCTGTGATTGTTTACCAGAGCACCGGTGCCGATCGGTGATGGCTCACGCACACACAGCATCATGCAGTACAGGAAAGGCAAGTACGCCAGCAGGCGGCAGCAGGTTGACTCCAGTGCTGATATTTATCGTGGGGTGGTTTCGGTTTGGTTACAAAGGATAAAACGTATAGATTGCTTTTATATAGTACAGATACACATCGATTTACAGGGTGTGGCTGCTATGCCCCTTGAAGGGGCCTGCACAGTCACGGTGCTGTAACCTTTCTGGAACTTCTATATCTGTTGGCTGTGTTCAATTGTGTGCGTGTTGAAAATATATGCCCGGAGTCGGATGCAACTGATCTTGCAGAACGAGCACACTGATGTCCAGGCAGTTGTCAATGCAGTGGCCTGGTAGGGGCATGCTCAGCAGGCCAGCAGGCTGTGCCTGCACAAATGCTGATCCCCTATGTTTGAGGGAGAATTATCGTTGCGTAAGCGCTGCAATGAGTGAGAACGGAGCTGCAGAAACCAGCATAGCACACAACAGCTGTGCCAACACCTGCTTACCTGCTGGAACTGCCCACCTGCTGATGAAGCTGGTGCTGGGCCACCTGCCGTTGAGATACCAGCCGCAGCATGAGGATCGCAATCGTACGTTATGCTAATATAGTTGTCGTGATCGCTGCGTCACTGTTCCTGTGATCTTGCGCTGTGCCGGGATAGGGCGCTGATAGGAGATTTTGGATATTTTCATGCTGAGCTGTTAAGTTGCCAGGTACAATGTCTGCAATTGTGCAAACACTCGGTAAACTTAAAAGATCGCAGTGTATATGCTGCTGGAACGTGTGCTTGCAGCGATGAACGGTGGCGTAATTTCGCAATGCCGGTGCTTGGTGGGTGCTGCTGACGCCAATATCTCATACAGTCTCAAGCAGCATCGCCTGCATTGAATGCTTTGGGAGACGGTTCACCAAGGAGCTGATCGGAAGGGTTTTGCTGGGCGGGCTTAGGGCGGCACTTGTGGCAGCAGGTACTTGTGCCCGTGCACGCGATAGCTTCCTCACCTTCACCACTTTCTCAGGAAGAGGTCAAACAGTCACAATGGCTGTCTCCCAGCGCATCCAGGTGCGCAGCACTCTTTGCACCACCGACAAGTAGTGCCATCGCAGCGCCAATTACGCCCGCAGCAGCTGCGTGTATATGCAATTGAGCTAATTGATGGCAATTCTGGCGACGCAGCAGCTTCGAAGCGCTCTGACACACCTTGGTGCTGACTGCCTTCTGCAGAGCTCTTCTTTCGTGGGCCAGAAGGCTGGCCTCAGCAAGGCCGCCGTGAGGGCTGCACCCGTGAGGGTGAGTTTATGTCTGGCCAATGGCGGGCCCTGCAGCGTGGATCAGCAGCAGCGCTGGGCAGGGCGTCTACAAGTGCTCGATCGTCACCAGCCTGGCTCCCAGCCTTTGCAGCCCTGCACAGCAATGGACTAGCGATCAGTGGGAAATGAGTAAATTTATGTAAAAGCAATGCAACGCAATTCAGCTCTGGCGCAGGAGCTGCACCGGCAGTCGGTACCTATGCGTGCGAGGAGTGCGCTACGCTGCTGCATTGGCGCAGCTGACCACACCATAAACAATTGATAGCACCCATATAAGTAATTGAGCCAGCGTGGTGCTGCGATGATGCCTGGAAAGATAGCGAGACAGCCTGGCACTCCAGTCAGGTGTGGGAGGGCAGTATATGTCTAGCACAGCACTGCATTGACACCTGCTGCTACTGTCTTTGCTTTCCTGTAGGCTGCTGCCGTCGAGGTGCGCGCTGAGAAGAAGATCAAGGTTGCCATCAATGGCTTTGGCCGCATTGGCAGGTGAGGCACAGAGGCTGCATGCACCTGCAGCCTGGCCCAGCAGTGTGTTTGCCAGTTTGCCCCAGCTGCAGCGTAGTGTCTTTATCTTACAACTGCTGAGTAGCGACTCCTATAAAACTAGAGCTCTGTGGCGGTTTCCTTGCTCCCATGTGTTGGTTCCCGCCCAGGCCACTTTTTCATCCACTTGCCAACCAGGGCTACTAACACCATCACCACAGCACTGCAGCATGTGTCTGCATTCACACTTGTTTGTCACACTGCATCCGTTTCTCACTGGCCCTGCCCTCTGTCCCCCTGCACCCTGCTGCTGCGCGTCACCTGCCCTGCAGGAACTTCCTGCGCTGCCTGGAGACGCGCACCGACTCCCTGCTGGACGTGGTTGCCATCAACGACAGCGGAGGCGTGAAGCAGGCCAGCCACCTGCTCAAGTACGACTCCACGCTGGGCAAGTTCGATGCCGACGTGAAGATCGTGGACGACAGCCACATCAGCGTCAACGGCAAGAGCATCCGCGTGGTGTCCAGCCGCGACCCCACCAAGCTGCCGTGGGGGGAGATGGACGTGGACCTCGTGATTGAGGGCACCGGCGTGTTCATCGACACACCAGGAGCCAGCAAGCACATTGAGGTGGGTGTTTTGGTGGGGAGGCAAGGCTGGCTGGGTGGGGTGGGGGGTGGGGGGACTGGTGATGCATAACCGGGGGGGGTGCGACTGGGTGACAATTGTGCTAGAAGAGACTTGGGGTTTGTTGATTGTGTGCAGCGGGGAATGGCAACTACCTTGTTCAGCAATTGGCGTGGATTTGGATTTGTAATAATGGGAGGGGTCAGCAGACACTGACTCGAGCTGCGAGCCTCTGCATGTTGGCCAGGTCGTAGAACCTGCCAAGGTACTGTGATCCGGGCAACAAGCAGGGGCTTGCAGCTGTGTATGGGCTGTTCCTCTGTTGTAGACCAACTTGCTTGCTGTGTTGCTGTGCTATGCCTGCTAAAGCTTTTGTCAACTCTAAACCTAAGTCTTCATCGCACCATCTGCCAAGCATGTTTCCTGCAAGCGCCCTTTCTGATCTGCCCCCTGCTGTCCATCTCTCCACTTCTTTCCCCTTGCTTCCCCTTGCTGTTCACCCTGCCTGCAGGCTGGTGCCAAGAAGGTGCTGACCACTGCCCCCGCCAAGGGCAGTGCCCTTTCTAAATCTGCTCCCTGCTGTCCATCTCTCAACCACTTCTCCCTTGTTTTCACCTGCAGGCTGGTGCCAAGAAGGTGCTGATCACTGCTCCCGCCAAGGGCAGCGACATCCCCACCTACGTGGTTGGTGTCAACGCTGACCAGTACAAGCACAGCGACAAGATCATCTCCAACGCCAGCTGCACCACCAACTGCCTGGCGCCATTCGTCAAGGTGCGACGCAGCACCCGGAGCTCTTGTGTGGAAGGGTAGTGTCGGTGTCCGACTGTTGTGCATAAACAGTATGACACCAGCAACCGTAGCTGCCTCTGTTGACAACAGTACATGCTTGTAATATGCCTATCTGATGTGGGTTTTTACCCTGGAATCTAGAAGCATGCTGTGCTGACCCACCAACCTTACTCACCGACCTTCCCTGCTGTGCCGCTGCATCCTTCCACCATCTATCCCCTCCCCTCCCCCCACAGGTGCTGGACGAGAAGTTTGGCATTGTCAAGGGCACAATGACCACCACCCACAGCTACACCGGTGACCAGCGCCTGCTGGACGCCAGCCACCGCGACCTGCGCCGCGCTCGCGCTGCCGCGCTGAACATCGTGCCCACCACCACTGGTGCCGCCAAGGCCGTTGCCCTGGTGCTGCCCAAGCTGAAGGGCAAGCTGAACGGCATTGCGCTGCGTGTGCCCACACCCAATGTGTCCGTTGTGGACCTGGTCATCCAGGTGGGTTGATGGAAGTTATCGATTGCTAATCCAATTGCTAATCAAATGCCTATGCTGTATTGCTGCAGCTGTTTTTAGAATGTGGGTTACACTGTATTGGGTGATAGAAGGGTGGCTTTGTGTCTTGTACATGTGCAGGTTGGCTGGGGGTGCTGCTGTGTACCTTGTCTTGCATCTGTGCAGTGATGCAGCTGTGTCCAACCCTCACACACACACCCTGCCTGCTGTCCTGCGTGCTGCTGCTGCTGCACTGCCCACCTTCCCTCCTCCACTGTGCTACATTATGTTACAAAGGTTGAGAAGAAGACCTTTGCTGAGGAGGTGAACAACGCGTTCAAGGAGGCTGCCAACGGCCCCATGAAAGGCGTGCTCGTGGTGAGCGACGAGCCCCTGGTGTCCGTGGACTTCCGCTGCACTGACCAGTCCACCACCATCGACTCAAGCCTGACCATGGTCATGGGCGACGACATGGTCAAGGTGGTCGCCTGGTACGACAACGGTGAGTGACACAGGAGGAGCCGGGAAGGATGTGTGGAGAAGGGGGTGGTGGTGTGCTGGCTGTGGGTTGCACTGGTGGCTGCCTGAGCACAACTTGCCATGAGACCCAACACAACAGTTTGACTTGTATGTCGAAGACTGATCGATAAAGTTGGTCCAGCTGTTGTTGATGACATGGGTTACATGGCAAGATCTTGTGCTCGGGCAGGTGCCACCTAGGTGGCTCCTGTGCATACGCGCTGAAGCAACCATGTTGCAGTGCTAGCTGATGGGCAAGTGATACAGTGCCATGACCTTGCAGCAGCTGTAGGTTGCGAAAGCCGACCCGCCAGCTCCAGGCTTCGTTCTCTGCCCATACAACCATCCACCAAATGCACGCTTGGCTGCTGACTACATGCAAGCTTTGCTGACTAGGTTCTGCTGTTGCTCTGGCCTGTCTCCTCTCTTTGCTGCTGATGCTGCTGCTGCTGCAGAGTGGGGCTACTCCCAGCGCGTGGTCGACCTGGCTGAGATCACCGCTCAGAAGTGGGAGGCTTAAGCAGCTGACAAGTAACAACCTTGTTACTTGTTATTGCTGACTGCCAACGTCTTCTTTTCCTGAGGGAAGGTCTGGGCGATGCCAGGGCGGCGGCTCTTCAGTATTTTAGGCAGCAGGCGCGCGCGTGTGGGCGCAGCAGCTGGCGCCGCAACCAACGCGTGGCGGCGTGCGCTGCAGCAGCTCTGCACTGTGCGGCGGGTCGGTGTGTACATAGGTGTCCTGTCCAGGTTGCGCTGGTGTAGAGTGGGATGTGTTTGTGACTGATGTTCATGCGTGGCATGATGCCCGGGGCCAGGCCACTGCCTGCACCAGGTGTCTCAATTTTGCAGTGTACGACCAACTGAAGCGTGTTGCAAGCTTTTTTGCCACACAGCAGCGCCTTCAGCTGGGCTTTGAACATAACACGCTGACTTCAGCTTGCAGAGCGGCGAGTGGAGAGGGCTGCGAGAGTGTGTGTGAAGGCTGGTGCGCAAGCACCTCTTGATTGTAAATTCATCAACCACAAGTTGATGCTCGAGGCCTGATGGCTGCCACAGCAGTGCGGGCTATGCGGGCAGTGTCCGATCACCGTGACCAAGGCTTGCAGAGTTGACTAGAGCGTTGGTGCGGTAAGGCCGTGTCCAAGTGACGTAAACACAGACTGATGACTGAAGGCGAGACGTGAGCAACGACACAGCAGCGCCTGTGAACCCACTAACCGCGGGAGATTCGAGTGTCAGTGTCACTTGCGTGCCTATGGCTACACAAGCTACCACCCAAAACTGCATCAACTTTGAACTTGCCAAATGGATGGAATGCGCTGCTGAGAGCTTTGCTGTGGTGCTGACTGAGCTACTTCACGATGCTTGCGTCCAAGGCCACGCGTCTGCCTGTGCAGAAGCATGCAGCAGCTCGTTGTCCAGCGGTTTCCCGACTCACCAAGAGGCAGACAACACGCACGCAGCAGATCGTCAGGGCACAGGGGTCGAGCAACCCAGTAGAAGGAGCTATCAACTGGCTTACTGTTGCCCTGAAGAACAGCCCAATCAACGAAGGCAAGAAGGCCCTGGCAAAGGCACAAGGTATGTAGTTCGACAACAGTGTACCTGATGCGTGGCTTGGGCTATGCTGCTGCAAGGGGGTGCTGTGGCAGCAAGGTATCCTGGTGTCCTCTGCACTGCTGTCGCAGCAGAGTGATTCAGGCATTTCCTGGGGCTTCCTTTGCTGTTAGTGCGTACATCTGCGGTTTCAGGGTTAGTTCATCAATGGTTTTCGAAGTTCGCTGAACTTCAGTTTCATCGAAGACAGGCTAGCTGACGAATACCTGCGTCAGCACCTGCACAAGCTGTGGGTGCTGCTGCTGCTGTTGCCACTGCTCTCTTTAGTACTTGGCTTGATAGCTGTTGCCGTAGTTTTACATTCTTCTGCCCCTAGCTTGAGTGACACATGTTTCTATCTGCTGTTGCTGCTGCTGCTGCTGTGTTGCAGCTGGTGACTACGATGAGAAGGCGGTCAGGGCAAAGATTGAAGGCATGATCAAAGACAACAAGGTGCAGCAGCAACGCAGGGCAGCACAGCCAGCACGCAATCATTGTGTGCTGGAGTTGAACTCTAGCTGTGCGAGTGCCAAGCTAGAGCTGCATCCAGTAGATGAGTGCTTTGGCTTTGGCTTTAGATACGGCGTTGCAAATGTCCATGTGCAGCAGCAGATGGTGCTCAGGGTGGACTGGATGCCCATTCAGTGGCTTGAAGTTTGTGCTGAGTTTCTGCTACCTCTCTGCTCCGCACCGCTCCGCTGCACTCTGCTCTGCTGCACCTTTGCATGCTGCCCCCTCTCACATGCGTCAGGTGATGGTGTTCAGCTGGAGCGGCTGCCCCTTCTGCAAGAATGCCAAGGCGCTGCTGGCAGACGTTGGCGCTGACTTCACTGCCCTGGAGCTGGACACGATTGGCCAGGAGGGCAAGCAGATCAGGGCAGAGCTGGCAGCGGTGAGTGCAGCAGCAGTCCACCAACCTTTTATTGGTCAATGAATACATGTTCCTATCAAGACGGGGCAACCATAGTCCAGGTACACATTCAAAGCACCACAGGTGATCCAGAGGTGAGTGCAGAGAAGCAGCATGATACATGCACTTGCGCCTGGTGGTTCTCATGAGAAAGGTGAGGCGACGAGTGGAATGCCTGGCTGCTGTGAGTGTGAATGTGCCTAGCGTACTGCACGCAGTGTGCATATTGCACAATGAGTGTGGACGGTATCTTCACATCCTTTCGCATGAAGTGCAGGCAGTGAGTGTGCAGGCGGCTTGACCAACATCAGCCACGCGTGCGTGGCCATGCATCTGAGATGACAGCAGCATAAAAGGTAGCACCGCCTCCTCTATGTTTGATGCATACCACCTGCAGGTGTCCTACATGTGACTTACACGTGCTGTCCGCCGGTTGCTGCATGCTGCTGCAGATGACTGAGCGCACCAGTGTCCCCAACATTTGGATTGCTGGCAAGAACGTGGGCGGCTGCAATGACGGGCCCGGCGTGATGACGCTGCACAAGCAGGGAGAGCTGGTGCCAATGCTCAAGGCAGCAGGAGCCCTGGCATGACCAGCCTGGTCTGATGAACAACAGGGAAGTGATGCACTGTAAGCACCGCGTTGACAGTGAAGTGCATGCTGGGAATCCGCCAGGAGTTCTGTGTCTTAGTGCTGGTGTAGCAGTATCGTCGAGACTGCGCAGGAGTGCACTGTGAAATGTCAACAATGGGTTGGGCAACATCGATTGGCCTTGCAGTTTGAGGAAACCGTGAAGCAACACTGTGTTGGTGCATTGATGATGGTGTTACCCGGCAAAGCAGCAATTGATCAGCCACTGTACTTGTGTTGACAGTGGTTGTTTTCAGCTAATGCATGAGCAGGCATCTGCACAGCTACACGGGATACACATGGCTGGCTGTGGCAGCATCCCGCAACCAGCATTGCTATGCTGGTGACGGGCAGGTTTATGGTGTCAATAAAGGCATGCTGTTCTGATTGTTCATGGGCTGCGCCATGGCCTGCAAGATTGGCTGGCTTGATCGAGCACGGCGATTGAAGTTTCCACCGTTGACCAGGGTTCTGACTGCGATGCACTGCTGGCGAGATGGCATATCGCGGTTGAGTGCTATTCTTGGTAATCAATGGAGTTCCTGCATGTAACTTGCTGTGCGGATCACGTTGCTTGCTGCCTTGGCGATTGCTGTCACAGCTGTCGTGCTGATTGCTGATACACGAAACCTCCCCCAGGCTACTGTCGAACAGAATACACTAGAATCTTATACGATACTCTCATCCACACTTGACACTGATGAGTGCCGCACCCTCGTTGCTCGTGCCACTCAAGGACCTCTGCATCAAAGCAGTTGCTAGCAACTTCAGCAGCAATCCCACACATGGCAAGCTACCGGATGCTCAGGCCTGCCGTGCTGTGCAAGTATTGCCTCTTGACCTGCCTTTAGAGCTCGCAGCAGCATTGACTGGCGATGAGGAGTACTGGAAGAAGAGAGCATGTGCGAGATGGAGGAACTGCGTGGCTACTGCACATGGAGGGTCCTGGAAGCAGCTGTACATGGAGCAAAACCTACAAGAAGCACTAGAACAGTAAGCATAACGTGCAGCGTGTTCCACATCAGAGATGAGCGTCACAGCATCAGCAGCCAAGCAGCGTCAAACCGTTTGCAACACAGCAGTAGTGTGCATCCACGCTGCTGCACGTGCCCACATGCTCTCAGGCAACTTGCAAGCAGCATGCACACTACTGAAATGCCTTCTGTCTGTCCAGCAGCGTTCAACTGTGCCACTCTGACTGCTCTGCTAAACACCACTGGCAGAGCATACTGCGTTGTGGCCTGACAGCAGCAGCCTGCAGTGCAGACTGGTCATGCAGATGCCAGCAAGCGGCTTGCTGACACAAGCAAGCACAAGCATAGAAAGCTCACGCTCTTGGGCTCCACCTGCCTCTGCTGCCTCATTTCCTGCAGGTTCGATGCAGCCACAGGCGACTTAGCAGCGCTGCGGCGCCTCATGGCCTTCAGCAGGCGCTTCGTGCAGGGCCTGCGTGTGCAGCAGCTGCCGTCTCACCTAGACCTGCAGCTGCTGTTTAGCGCCATGGAGCACAGCCCTGCCAGCCTCAGTGTGAGCTACGGCCAGCGCTGCGTTGGGATGGACTATGACAGGGCTGCGTTTGGGGCCAGCTTGGCAGACTGTAGGTGCGTGCTGTGGGACTGCTGCTGCAATTCAATTGCGGCTTTTAGTACTGGCGGCAGCAAGTGCTCAACTGCACCACCTTTGCCTAGCAGAGCAGAACTCCAGGAGTCACGGCTATTTTGAGCAGTGCAAACAGCAGTGGCTTTCCTGCATTCAGCAAGGCAGTGCAGCGGGGCGTCTGCATGCATTGGGTGCACTGTACGCGCAGTGCGTGATACAGCTAGAGCAGCACAACCTCGCTTCCCTGGCATCTCATGCTGAAGGCTTGGGGCTAGCTGTTCTGTAGATGCATGTCACGTGCCAACACCTTCACATGCTGCATGAGGAGTGAGCAGGTACAGTGCTTATGGCAAGTCTTGCCTGTGACAAAGCCAGTTGTGGCTGGCTGTGTGTCGCAGCAGCAGTTGCCAACTGGGTCAGCACCTTGGCTGCACTGCAGCTGCATTGATGTGGGCAATAGCGTCCGGCTGCACTACAACTGCATCGATGCGGGCAATATCGCGCGCTTTCCTGCAGGTGCCTGGCGCGCGGGCTGGCGCTGACTGGGTCCACTCCTTGGCTGCACTGCAACTGCATCGCATTGGTGTGCTGCAGGTGCCTGGCGCGCGCCCCAAGCACACATGTTATATCGCCAACTTTGCCGATCCCTTGGTTTCACTGCATCGCGTGGTGTACAAATGTGCTGCAGGTGCCTGGCGCGCGGGCTGGCGTTGACTGGGTCCACTCCTTGGCTGCACTGCAACTGCATCGCGTGATGTGCTGCAGGTGCCTGGCTCGCGGCCTGGCGCTGACTGAGACGCTGGTGGTTGTATGGCGACAGCAGTTGCCAACTGGGCTGGCTCCTTGGCTGCACTGCCACTGCACCGCATTGGTGTGCTGCAGGTGCCTGGCGCGCGGCCTGGCGCTGACTGAGACGCTGGTGGTTGTATGGCGACAGCAGTTGCCAACTGGGCTGGCTCCTTGGCTGCACTGCCACTGCACCGCATTGGTGTGCTGCAGGTGCCTGGCGAGCGGCCTGTCGCTGACTGATACGCCAGGCCACGCTGATCCCTTGGCTGCACTGCATTGCGTTTTGTACACATGTGCTGCAGGTGCCTTGTCAGCCTGGCTCACGGCCTGGCGCTGACTGAGACGCTGGTGGTTATATGGCATCAGCAGTTGGCAACCGGGTCCACTCTTTGGCTGCACTGCAACTCACATGGCATCGTCACGATGCCTACGGTGGTCTGCTGCAGGTGCCTGGCGCGCGGCCTGGCGCTGACTGAGACGCTGGTGGTGCTGGAGCTGAGCAACAACGGGCTGGACGACGACAAGCTGCGCATGCTGGCCAGTGGCCTGGCAGACAACATCAGCGTGACACACCTCAACCTCAGCCACAACAGGATCTCAGACAGGTGCGTGTACATGCGGCCACTGGCGGGCAGCATGCAGCACGCTGAGCATCTTGCAGTGCAGCGTTGCACCACTGCCGGAACAGCATCGTTGATGTCATGTCTCTTGTGGCAGTGCACAGCCTGCCCGACAAGTGGTGTGCCGTCTGTGGTGATGACAGTGCTGATTCTCCGCCATGATTCAGTTGCAGCATGTGTCACAAGCAGGTACGTATGCTCTCGCAGAGTTTCACAGGACTGACTCAGCGTTGCGCTGCGTTGCTGCGGCATCTGCTGCAGGGGTGTCAGGGCATTAGCGAAGCTGCTGGACAAGAACAGCGTGATCTCGCTGCTGGACTTGGCAGACAACCACCTGCATGCAGACAGCGGCCGGGCACTGGCCCGTGCACTCGGCCACAGCAGAGCCTTGTGCAGCCTCACTCTACGGCTCAACAGGCTGGGAGACGAAGGCTGCGCTGCACTGTGTGATGCACTGGCGCGCTCGCAAGCACCTGCAGCGCGGCCAGCGTATGCCGGCTCTTCTGCAGGTGGCAGCAGCAGTACAGCCGGCAGCAACGGGCAGCAGCAGCAGCAGCAGCAGATGGCGCCGCTGGAGCGCTTGAATCTGAGCAGTAATGGGGCTGGCGTAGGGCTGCTGCCTAGCCTGTGCAGCATGCTGCGCGGCAATAGGGCGCTGTCAGAGCTGGATGTGAGCAGTAACACCTTCAGTGAGCATGTTGCGCAGGAGCTGGTCAGCGCAGTGAGCAGCAGTGCGCTGCTGGGGTTGGATGTGCGGGGCTGCGGCTTGGGGGCAACAGCAGAAGCAGCCATTAGTGAGGAGATGTTGGGCCGGCTGGCGAAGATAGAGCGCAAGCGGTTGCTAGGAGCATAGGCTATGCCCACGCTTGGTCGTTGCACAGTGCCCAAAGGAGTTACTCCGTGACGGTTCTATGCCAGGGTCTCCAGCCTGCGTACAACACAGCACAGCCCACTTGCCAACTGTACCATGATTTGCAACCTATGTAGGCAGCGACAGCTTGGTGGGCATGCCCAGCAGTGCATTTACCTGGAGCCTCCAGGAACTGTATGTATCATACAGTTCATGATGAACGTGTGATGACAGTGACCACTGTTACAACGGTTGTGACATCCCATCAAGATTGGTTGCAACTGCCAGCCATCAAGATCGGTTGCAAGCGGCCGGGTTGCTTGCTCTGAAAGTAGAGTACCCCTTGGCCAAGGCCGCCTTGTTCAACAAGACAGTGTCAGGAATCACCAGCAGATCTTGTGCAGTGCAGGCTTGCATGCAAGCACTGTGTGCAGCGCAGCAGCGCCCTACATGGGAGCCTCCGTGGCACGAGCTTGGTAACCCTTGCCCTCTGGCTGCACCCGCCGTCTTGGACATACACCATGGACGACAGCTGAGATAGCTGTACGTACGACGTCCTCCTGAGCCTCTGGACCCTGAGGCTCTCCTATTGGATATTCGATCAAATGAGTCTGCTTCTGATGTTCAACAAGCGGTGCCGGAACAGTGCGGCACTGTTAGATCGTGTGTACAACAAACTGCGGTAACACCCTGGCTGAGCATAACATGAACCAGTGTACACCAGCCTGTTTTTTGTGACAAAAGGCCAGCACCGCTGTGGCAACTGCAGGCACTGCCGTTGAACAGAGCCTCCGCACCCCGCACACCACATCATGCCGGGGTGACCCGGATGCTGCTCTCAAAATGCAAGCAGCGCATGACATGCGCTGGCAGTGCATGCTGTGGCACAGTGCGGCCGATTACTCTTCAACCCAAAGTCTGGAGAGACCCAAAGTCTGGAGAGGCAGGCTGCCACATCATGCACACTATTGAATCATGTAACGGGCCGTGATGGCATCATACAACCAGCTGGCAGCACACCCAACACTGAAGTACTGCATCCTTCAGCGAGTTACAGTCCAACCAATCGAGAATACTGACATACTACCTGAAAGGCTATGTGCTGTCGCAGCACCAACACCTCAATATTTGACAGTGGCTATGCGCTGTTGCAGCACCAGCACATAACACCATATACATTATTTCTGCGTGGGATGAAATGACCCTGAATGGGTGCAAATGAATCTGAAAGGGGTCAAGCTTGCAGCCTACGATGATCGAGCACAGGAAAAGCACATGCCTTGCAAGCACGTGTGATACCATGTGCATGGAGCCAAAACAATCCATACCTACAAATATGACTGGCAAATACGGCCTGAACCTACTTATCTGCAGCCTGCAGTGGCACTGCACAGTGTAGGGCAGTCTAGTTCATGACGATGGGCCTGCAAGCCTTGTACTCAGGGAATGCAATGCTGGCCACACACTTGAAGCCATCAGCGCAGTGCTCGTTCGCCTGCAGGGGCCAGGGCAGACAGGCAGCACACAGCATGCTGTCAGTGACTGCCGCAGACATCAAGTATATCTTGAGCATTGCAGAACCTTTGCGGCTAAGTTTATAGGTGCAGCTGCCGTCATGCACCATGCATGGAAACTGCCGGGCGCACGCAGTGCATTTCGCCACATGTAACATAATGCAGCACTGGTCCAGCGTTTTACAATGGCCCCATGGAGCCCCCACCATCACATGCATGTTTGTCATCTACACCCCAAATAACACGTTAGTAACAACTAACAGCGCCATGCAAGCATCGCCGCACCTCGCAGTAGCAGCTCCTGTCCAGGATGCACTTGGGCTTGAGCTTGTAGGCCTCCCCTGCAGCCAGCCGCGTCCACAGCTCCGGCTCGTACACGCGCCCCGGGTCGTACTTGTCCTGCATTGCCGTCATTTTCTTGAAACTCTCCCCAAACTTGGGCGCAAAGGGACACCTGCAGATCCAGGCATGGCAGCAGCAGCAGCAGCAGCAGGAGCAGCAGCAGCAGGATGTGTTACTTTGAAGGCTAACACTGTTGCAGAAGGAAAGCGTGCAGGGTCGTACTTGTCCTGCATGGCCGTGATCTTCTTGAAGCTCTCGCCAAACTTGGGCGCAAAGGGACACCTGCAGATCCAGGCATGGAAGCAGCAGCAGCCGCAGCAGCAGCAGGATGTATCGCTCTAAAGGCGAACACTGTTGCATAGGGGACCTGCAGCGTCGTACTTGTCCTGCATCGTCGTCATCTTCTTGAAGCTCTCGCCAAACTTGGGCGCAAAGGGACACCTGCAGGACATTATGATCACGCAGCTGTCATAAGCAGCATGTCAACCATTTCAGCCATAGCATAGCCGTTGGCCCAGCGCCTTCAGGAGCAAAAGAGAGACCATCGCGCAGCGTCACATGGACAAGTGGGATGCTAGCTTGAGATAAGCAGGGCTTAGCACATATTAAACCCTTTGATGGTCAAATATCCCTTGCCAAAGCAGCTGCACATGCTCTGCTCTTCAGTCTGCATTGCATTTGTTCCAATCCAGGAGTCACTACTGCATGGCTGCATCAGTCCATTTCATCATGCATTGGATCAAGTGCGCAAAAACACCTTGGGTTGGCGCATGTCATGACAACTAGCTGTCTAGCATGCTGGGGCAAACCGAACCATGCAGTTCCAACGGGTCTTGCTGCTGAGATAGAGAGAGTGCTGCATGCACACTGTTGTCACCAAATCCGCACCTTGGGTTGGTGAAGGTCCTGTCCCAGTTCTTGCCAGTGTGTGGCCGCCCATCATACTTGCACAGTGTGAGCTGCTCGTATGTCTCCTGCACCCACTCGTAGCGCGAGGGGATGCCGGGCGTGGCCTTGCTGGCCATCATTTGTTGCTGCAGAGCACGCGCAGCATCAGCACACAGGACAGCAAGTCAGGGATATGGGGTTGGGCTGAAGCTGAGGCATGGTAGGCAACCTCGTGCAATGCAGGTGGCTGAGTCAGCCCAGCAACAATAGACATTGGCTGTGCTGCCTACGCCAAAAGTTGCTGATGGAGCTGACAAGCCTGCACATGCTCAACTGGCCATTCACCTTCTTAGCGCCGGCGTGCTCTGCTGCTGCCACCGCTACTTGCTGACTTCAGCATGCTCTGGCTGCTGCACACCGCGCAGCAGCTGCTGCGTACCCTCACCCTGCACTTTCTGCTACTGCTGCTGCTGCTGCCGCTGCCGCTGCCGCCCACCTGCACATACACCGGCTGCTGCAGGCCTGATCCATAGCCCATGTACGTCTCAGACGTCCTGCCAAAGCGCATCACGTAGTAGCCTGGCAGCAGGCACCTGCAGCCACCAGCAACAACACACCCACACGCATGAGCAAAGTGAGCAAAGTGTGCAAAGTGTGCAAAGTGTGCAAGGAAACACAAATGGCATCTGTCATCTGGCACCTCGTAGCATGGTGTCCTCAGCACAAGCTACAGATTCACAGAGCAGGCACCTGCAGCCACCTGCAACAACACACATTCACGCGTAAGCAAAGTATGCAAAATCGACAACTATGACATATCGCACCTGGCACCTCATGGCATGGTGTTCCCAACACAACCTACAGCTTCACGGCACTTGCCAGCGAAGCGCCAAGCAACACCATTGCTTGCTGCTTTGTCAAGTCACTGTATACCGTGCACTGCAGTGCATGGCGAAACCCACCGTGTGTGTGCTCCCCAGCCTGGGATGCCCCTGAGGTCGTTCTTGATGAGCGACTTGATGTCAGCCACCCACTCCTTCAGCTTGGCACGCTCAAACGCAAACATGACATCCTACAAGCACAATGTTGGGGGTGGAGGAGTCAATCAGGACAGTGTCGTGTGCGTGCCTTGCTCAGCGAGCCGTGAATGCTCAAGTGGCTGCCTGTAAATTCAAAGGCTATCAATGAACGCCATGGTCTGTCATCCATCCAGCCATGGTGTAACCGCCGCATGATTGGCTGCAGGGACTGCACATGCATGTACAGAGCAGCCACCGGCAGCAGCTGCTACAATTTGGTCAAGCCAAAGGTCAGATGCTCTGCAAATGAGTTGAGTATCAACCCACCAGAGCAGTGGACATGAGCTTCTTTGAAGTGAACACACAGTTGTCACCGCAGTCTGTGCTGGTCACGTGGTTCGTTGGCGCCACTCCCTCGAACACCGGCTGGCTGATGCCCTTCGACGTCAACAGCCCCTTCTTCGTAACCCAAGGCGCACCAACAGCACTCGTAAGTGCGAGCGTGCACACCGACAAGTCGTATCCTGCGAAGTACATCGTGTTGGTGTTGAACGGGTCGCCCTGCCAGGCACGCAGCAGAGGGCCTGACATGCCTGCCTGGTAGTCGGCTTGCTGCGGAATGACGTTACACTGCGCGTCGGGCATGGCTGGGGCGCCTTCAGGTGCTGGGCGCTGCAGGTGTCCGGTGTACTTGCCCAAGTCAGGACGCCACATCACCACCAGGTTGGGGGTGATCTGCAAGACAGCGACAACAGCAGTAACTCAGAATACATGAAGCAGAGAGCAAAATAGTTCAAGCTGGAGACCTGCTGGTGTATATCTGTTGGTCAGAGCAAGCTGAAAGTAGTTGTTGCTGCTGACAAGCTGCCACGCGTGCCGTACGGCACAGCTGTCAATTCAAAGTTGTTACTTTTATAGTGGCTAACACCACCCACCTTGAGCATCGCCTCCACATCATCAGCCAGGTTATCATCTGGCTTCAGGTACCAGGTGCTGAAGTGTGTGTTGCTGTGCTGCGTCAGCTGCAGCGTGAGCTCCGTGATAGTCCCCAACAGGCCCAGGCCACCACACAGCGCAAAAGCCTCCTCACTGCCCTTGGCACTGTTGTGAACTTCGCCCTGAGCATCCACCCACTTGACGTCCACAAACCAGTCGCACTGCAGCGCACAGGAGATGACATACAAGCAATAGTAATATGGTTGGCACACACAGTATTTTGGCGGCTGGTGCAAACTTCTGGGGGCAGCACATGAGTAACCAGACAGAAGGGCGGCATCTGCCCTCCAAGCATCGACATGACAGACAGAAACTAGCTTCATAATCATCCAAGCAATCTTGCAAGCCCAGCCCTGTGGTGTCATGTTGCCAAAGTACTCACGATCATGTGTGTGACGTTGTTGCCGCTGCCGTGCGAGGCTGTTGAGAACACGCCTCCCAGGGTGAGCCCCTGCCACCATGGTAGCCCAAAGCGCGGCACAGACAGCTGTGCAGCATCTGCTGCTGTGTAGAACTCCTTCAGAGTCATCTGGCCCTGCACACGCAGCTGCTGCTTCTGCTTGTCCACTGCGAGCACCTTGTTCATCTTCTCAAGCATCAGCCTGCAGGCAGCACAGCAGCAGCCAATCAAAGCATCACTCACATGATGGGAGGCTGTCAGCATAAGTTCTGTATCAATGCGGTAGGTGCTGCTGCTTCATATTTCGGCAGCATCATAACCGCCACCGTGCTTAATGACTCACCCAACCACCAGCGGCTTCTTGCCGTCCACAGTGAAGGGGTTGACCAGCGTCGGCTGCATTGTAACGCGGCAAGAGTTCTGCTGCTTTCACATGTGGCACCACACTGTAACTGGCAACCGCTACTCACCCAACCACCAAAGGCTTCTTGCCATCAACAGTGAAGGGGTTGACCAGCGTTGGCTGCGGCGCACACGCAAAGCTGGCCATGGTGGCAAAGCCGCGCCTTGCAGGACGCATCCGCAGGGGCCTGCCCTCACTGTCTGCGCGAGCACGCAGGCTCTTGATGGCCTGCGCTAGCTGCGCGGTGTCTTCTGGGACCACTAGCTCGTCACTTGGGCATGTTACATGCTCCTGCAAAGGGAGAGGTGGTGAGATGTGTGTGATGAAAGGACACTATGCACTAGTTTGCGTGCTGCTGCTGCTGCTGCTGGTGGTGCTGGTTCTGGTTCTGCGGGCATGGCTGCCTGTGGGTGCAGCCACCTATCAGCTCACAACAAGTGTGATGATGCTCTGCGGCAGGATGTGCAGCTGTTATCAAGGCACTGACTGATGCTGTGTGCAGTTGCTGTGCTCAGGAAACGCAGTGTGGACTGCAAGCGTCCACGTGCAGCTATCGTTGGCCATGCGCTTCACTCACATATGCGCCCCTGCAAACACAACAGCAGCGCAGCATCAGCAACAGCACTGGATGGACACACAGCTGATGATAGGTTCCGCATGCTTATATCTTCATGCATATGACAGCATGCACATCAGATGCCACTGCTTACGCTATCTTTGCGACAGTGATCACATCGTCGTGACCATGCCACTGCAGCAGCACCTGCCAGCACCTAGCCACACCTGTAATAGTTCTTAGGCAGAGGAGGCTCCTGATACCAGGGCTCGGCGTATGGGTTTCTGAATACTGGAATTCCTGCTGGGAATAGGTTCCCGTCTGCTGGCAATGGATGCGGAAGCCCCAAATCAACGGTGGCCGAGACGCTGCAGCTGCAGGCCAGCAGCAGCAGTCCAGCGATCGCTGGCGCCAACATACTGTGCCGCATGTTTTGCAAATTATGGTGCCTTTTTATGCCTAGCAGCAATCGTTCCAAGTGCCCGGCTCAAGGGAATGGCGGGAACAGGGCACCCTGCAATCGGCGATTGAATGGCTATATGTTGTCTAGTTGTGATGATGCTAGCTACTAACAAGATCGGAAAGAGCAGGTGGATGAAGGAACCTTCTCCGTCAAATGACGTGCTCTGGTGATACGTGTAGCAAGCCGGTGTCACAGCCGGCAGTGGGCACCAGAAGACGCGCTGGCAGCTCAGCTACCATGGAAAATCGATCATTTGATAACAAGAAAGTCATCGGTGGCTCATGTGTAACGCGCGGCTCTTGTCAAGCACCTTTCGTACTAAAGTCGATGTCTGCCTCTGTGTTTGTGTTGACAGCCAAACTGGCCAAGTAGATTGCCTTCAGTTTTATATTTTATGTAGATGACCATCTAGCCTAGCATATGCGATGCATCTGTGTCATACATGTTCACACTTGCCTGCTGTGAGTTCAGCTGTCGTCCAGACTATGATGCCATCATGATCGGATCAGCAGTGCATGCACATACGCACATGCAGGGCTCAAGCCGCCGGTTTTGAACCTTGTCAGCCATTCAATGTTGTTTTACCATCACAAACTGCAACACCAACCATTAACTTCACAGCCCATGCATGAAAGCAGGGAGCTGCCCTGTTAGTGCTTCCGTAGCACGAACGGTGACTAGAGGTAGCCGCTGCAGAATCAGAAGCCCACCATCATGTCATGATACTGCGGCAGCATGTACTTCAGATGCTGAAGATCACTTGGGCTTTAGCAATAGTATGTTTATATATCAGCACACTCAGTGTATTGAATACGTGTAACATGAAACTTGGATCCGTCTGCCTGCTGTGCATGCGCCGCTCCGAGTACAGTCGTGTGTCCAAGTGCAAGTGCCAGTTGCACCTGCACGCTTGCTGCTTGATAAACAGCTGTTGATGCGGCTGTCACGGCCATTATCAACACACCTCGACCGTCGCGGCCAATGCCATGGGCATGTGCCAGCCCTGATCATTCACTCAACCGTGAGCGCATTGTCAGCAAAAGTAGTGCCAGTCAGTCGGATGGTGATCAAGCACACTCTGCCAGCAAACACACTGCACCCTGATGCCGTCAGGCGTTGAGCAGCATCACCATCTTGCAGTCCACTGCATTGCCGGTTTCAACCAACAGCACTGGCTAGCAAACCAGCAGCCACACATTTTGATGCGGGCGCAGCACCATAGCAGCAGCATAGGTGCTGCATCACCAGCAACAAGCTTGCCGTCACATCTCCAACATCTTGCAGCACAACTTGAAGCAACCTCCAGTGGTCCACCGCCTGATAATTTGCGACCGCAGCATACGCAGACACGCTGCTGCTGCTGTTTCTGTTGACACTTTCACCCTGTGATTAGCACAACCGTCACGTCACAAGCCACCCCAACCCTTACGGCCCCGGAGCAAGCACTCATGTACAGCATGCATAACATCGTCACTGCCTGGATGTGTGGCAGTCACACACACACACGGACTGATGCATCGCTACCCTAAGATCATCATGCTGTGCTTCACTTCAGGGCCAGAGCACACGGCTGGCATAACCCCTTGTGAAACACAGCACACGATTACTACCTTGTGCAAGGACAGGAGGCTGTGCAATTGCAATTCCCAAACCAGCCCCCCATTGCTGACCGTAGCATCACCCAACCAAGCAGCATCTACCAACTAGCTTTACTTGAAACGTCTGACACTTGGATGCTCGCGTTGAAAGTGCGTCGTAACAACAATGCAGCTAAACTTTTGCACTCCTTGGCTGCCACTGCTGCTGTCAGCTGCAGCACCCCTTGGGAAACGAACACCGTCAAACTGACGGCATTGTGCACTGTACGTCACCCCCAACCAGGGCTGGCTCTGCCTGTTGTAGGTTAACCCTGTCACAACTGGCTGTATACATGTGCCGCCAGACTTGCAACTCACATACAGCCGTTCATACGCCAACTGGCCTGCCATATCGCATGCAGCTGGCCTGCCAATTGCCATATGGCCCGCCACGCGGGTGCTGTTCAGTACTACTCCAGAGTCTGGAGTAACTGCTGTTTCCAACAGTGCACCAGCAGGCCTGCCTATTACTGATTAGTACGTGGGGTAGCTGCCGGGGTTGTCGATGGAGCCGAGGCCCCGCAGCGCCAGGTTGTGGCTCTTGATGACCGCCGACACGACCTCGTTGCGGTAGCTGCCCTCCTTGTTGGTGCTCTGCATGTGCACTCCCTGCAGCAGCAGCAGCACAACCACATTGAGCACACCTGCTGCAGTGACTGTGCATATAACACCTACAAGCTAGCTATTATAGTAGGTCACCACCACCCAGGGAGGCAGCCACAATCCAATCCGATGGCATTGTGCAACTTGTGCGCCGCCGTCCCAACTGCACGTCCCAGCTGTTGAGGTTCCACATAAACACCTACCAGCTAGCGTATCACCACCACCAGGGAGCAGCCACAACCATCATGCAGCCCTTGTGCTGCCGCCTTGCACTAGAAGAGTAGTACGGTGGTCGTTATCATATGATAATCAGGTACTTACCTGCACGTCCCAGCTGTTGAGGTTCCACATGAACACATGGTCCACGCGCCACCGCGGCCCCCCCTTGCGCTTGAGCCACAGCGCAGCAGCGCGGTACCACGTCTCCAAGTACTGCTTGGTGTCGCTGATGACGGTGGGAGGCAGGCTGTTGCGCCAGGGGTCCGTCTTGCGCGTGTAGCCGCCATACACGCCAAAGAACGGCGACTCAGCAGCCTGTGGGCACATGTATTGACACATGCCAGCCTTGGTATTGAAAGATGCAGCAGCTGTGAGTGTGTGATGCACGAATGCCACATGTCATGACACGTGCGGGTGCCCACTGCACTACTACACAGCATCCTAGCACGTGGTGTTCTGGGGTTGAAGAGCATTCATAAGAATGGGCGGGGAACCTAGCCTGCAAGCTGGCTGCTTCTATTGCTTGTATGCAATGCCACAGGGGTCTGTCTGTAGCCGCCGTACACGCCAAAGAACGGCGACTCGGCAGCCTGTGGGCAGGTCACGTGTATGACACATGCAGCAGCAGTGAGTAGGTGATGCATGAATGCCACTCGTCATGACACGTGCAGATGCCTACTGCGCTCTACGCCAAAGAACGGCGACTCAGCAGCCTGTGTGGCCACGCCCAAAGCACACACATGCAGAACCAGTGGTGAAAGTCACATGCAGCAGCCAAGGGGTGGGACGCGGAAGAACTGTTGTACTGTGATTGTGCACTGCAGTTTCACTGCTGTTTGCATGAGGAAGGAGGTGACAAGCAAGTGATTTACTGTCACATCATGCTGCTAACTTCCAAACATAATGGCTGGCAACAGGCTATAAAGTTTGTCTTTTCAACTGCTCTGACGTGCGTGCTGGCTGGTAATGCTACTGCACATCATCACACTAGACAAGCATGTCCTAGGGGCCTGTTGATTTGCTGTCCTCACCTGCTATAATGTGCGCGCTGGCTGGTCGCCGCTGGGTGAGATGGGGCACCAAGGATGGTTTCCATCTCTGCTGGTATGGTGCCTGGACACAGGCCAACTGATGCTACTTCACACCAGCACTAGACATGTGTGTCCTAAGGCCCTCTTTGGCTCAGCCATAGGCTATTACTAGCCTCACCTGCTCTGACGTGCGTGCTGGCTGGTCGCCGCTGGGTGACATGGGGAACAAAGCACGCAAGCTGGATGCTGCTACCGCTTCTGTGCAATGCGGCACAGCTTCAAGCATCTAAGTTGGTCGGCACATGCCGTGACGTCCATGCTGGTTTTCATCTCTGCTGGTATGGTGCCTGGAGAATCACAGTCGACACTTGTGTCCTAGGGGCCTGTTTGGTTGCTGTCCTCACCTGCTCTGATGTGCGTGCTGGCTGGTCGCCACTGGGTGAGATGCCTCCCCCCACGCCAAACTCGTTGAAGACGAGCTCCTTGCCTCCCTCGTTGGTCAGCTTGGCAATGTCGATGCCAAACTCCTGCGGACAGGAAAGCATAACAAGAGTTGAGATGTGAGCATTGCACGGCAGTAATCGCCACAGACAGCAGCAGATCTGTGGTCAGCTTGGCAATGTCGATGCCAAACTCCTGCAGGCAGGGCAGCAGAGACACAGGGATGCAGTGTGCAGTGCAAACCTATCAACACACGAGCTGATATGTGTGAGGTGACACGCGTGAATCACAGGAAAACTTCTGCAGGCAGGCAGCAGGCAGTGAAGGCCATGTGCTGCAGGGTTATGGTAGCGGACTCTAGCTTTGTGCGTTCCAGCAAATACAGGGGCGCTGATCAGCTGCAGACATCCATGTGACTACGTCTCTAGTACGCCTAATCGTGCAGCTCAGCACTCATCAGCTGCCACAATGGAATGAAACGGTGAAGCCAGCGCAAGCAGCCGCATACTAGGCGGTGACCGATCAGATGTTGAACACAGCAATGAGCCACACAAACTGCCGCAATAACAACACCAAGACAGCAATGAACCACCAATTTGCGCACCAGCATCTCGTAGTTGAAGATCTCCGTGGCGTCCTCCATGTCCGAGATCTTGTTCTTGAAGCGCGGGTACGCCGACAGCCCCACAAAGTCGACCGCATTGTACAGCGCCTGCACCGCGGCCTTCTGCGCTGGCGAGGGGTTTTGGCACGCGCCCTGGCCACAGAGCTTGTTGTAGTTTGTCGACACACCCAGCCGCACATTGGGCGCCCACTGCTGGTTGGGGCCAAGGATGACCTGCCTGCGGGGCGGCACAGGAGCGAGTAAGGGGCGTCAGCGGCAAGGCAAAACACAGTAAGCAGAGCTTGTTGTAGTTGGTGGACACGCCCAGCGTTGCGAGATGCAGCACTAGAAGGCAGGAGGGCATACGTCACTTATAGTATGCAAGACACCAGCTGTCAGTACTGATGGTAGTATCTGTTGGCATCACGGTGCTGGAGTTACCCATCAATAGTGACTCATCCGAGTCACTGACGTGTTCCAAGTTACAAGTCCTACGTATCAACAGCAGAGCTTTGGCTCGCTTGAGGCTATGCTCCTCCGTGCGTACATCAGAAGAAAGACAGCACTCACTTGATGTACGGCAGCAGCTTCTGGTGCTCTGCTGGGAATGCTGTGACCATGGCGCTCATCTCGCCCTGCAGCGCGTACCACACGCGCGTGTCGGGCGTCATGACAGCCGCCATGGCCTCAGCCAGCGGCAGCAGCATGATGTCCGTGTAGCTGAAGCCATCATACCTGCAGCAGCAGCAGCAGCAGCAGCAGGGGAGGATGCGTTAGCATGTTGCCACATCAGGGGCGGCAGCAGCATGATGTCCGTGTAGCCAAAGCCGCCATACCTGCAGCAGCAGCAGCAGCAGGGGCGGGCGTGTTAGCATGTGGCCAAATCAGGGGCAGCAGCAGCATGATGTCCATGTAGCTGAAGCTGTCGTACCTGCAGCAGCAGCAGCAGCAACAGGGGAGGACGCTTTAGCCGCTGTTGTCACATCAGGGACGGCATGATGTATGTGCATGTGTAGCTTTACAGGACCAAGAGGGTAACAGACCCGGCCGTGACATTGTAGCCAGGCTCTACACTACCCCAATTGCTGTTCCTTGCGCGTGCTACCTACTTTGCCAGTGGGTTGATGAGCTGTGCGTTTCTCCACACTCCTGAAGCCAGGCCATTGTCCAAGTGTGATGCATGTGCATGATGTATGTGCATGTGTAGCTCTAAGGCCAACATATGTTGGTCAATTTACAACATGAGTGTATCACAGCTTCCTGTTGGACTGACATGTAACACTGGGCCGGGCCCGGCAGCCCCACTGTAGCCTGCAGCTGAGCCTGCAGTACTGCACCGCACCAGCCGCCGCCCCATGCGCGTGCTACTTACTTTGCCAGTGGGTTGATGAGCTGCGCGTTTCTCCACATGCCTGACGCCAGCCTGCCACTATCGTGTGGTACTACACCAGCCTCATTCTAGCCTGCAACAACAACTGTCCCTTGCGTGTGCTACCTACTTTGCCAGTGGATTGATGAGCTGCCCATTCCTCCACACGCCTGAGGCCAGGCCATGGTCCAAGTGTGGCGGAAACGCGATGTCACAGCATATGTGCATGTGTTGCTTCAAATGCACAGAGATGCAACACAGCCAGGCCCCGCAGCCCCATTCAATGGGACTACAAGTTGTAGCCTGTCTTTGCAACACCAGCAACACACCAGCCGCTGCCTCAGAAGGCTTGCATGCTACCTACTTTGCCAGTGGCTTGATGAGCTGTGCATTCCTCCAGACGCCTGATGCCAGGCCATCGTCCAAGTGGGGTGTGAACGCGAAGTATGTGCATGATGTATGTGCATGTGTAGCTTCAAGGCCAACATATGTTGGTCATTCATCAACAACATGAGTGTGTTACAGCCTTCATTTGGACTGACATGCGACAGTGGGCCGGGCCTGGCAGCCCCTATGCATCCTGCCACTAGTCTGCAGTACTGCACCATACCAGCCGCTACTTACTTTGCCAGTGGGTTGATGAGCTGTGCGTTTCTCCACACGCCTGATGCCAAGCCATCATCCAAGTGTGGCGTGAACGCAATGTCAAAGCCTGCCTTGACTGCATACGCCAGGCAGGGGATGAACGCCTTCGTCCACTCAGCGAGGATGGCGTTGGTAAACGGCTCGCACCTGTCTGTCGAACTGGGCTTGTGGCTGCAGTCAGCAGCGGCAGCGGCGGCAGCAGGTGCTGAGATATTGTGACAAGACACAACACTCTGCTGGAAGTAGTTGCCGGCGACTCTGGACTGAGCACAGCAGCAAGCTTCCGAAACTATTCACGCAATTGAAGGTGGTAAGTGATCACACATGTCACGCAACCTCCCTCAAGTTACTTTCTGCTCCTTTTGGCCCCTCTTGCTCACCAGTAGGAGTCTGGGATGTTGTCATAGTTGCGGTCAATGAAGAAGTGCGTGATCACATAGTTGACCTTGGTGCTGCCAGTTTGACCGGCGCGGTCAACCATATGCTCACACCTGTGAATGAGCACATGGGGCAGCAGGGGTTCGCAGCAGCAGCAGCAGCAGTGTCACTTACGGAGGGCATTGCCAACACAGATGCAGGCTCAGCAGCCGGTGCAGAACGTAGCAGCTGTCCAGCACAGTACTTGATGTGTAGCTCAGCTGTAGCACTGCTCCCCGGGGGTGTGACGGGCTAGTCCCACTCCTTCTAAATGACAAATCAACATGGAGATGTTGGTAGCAGTATGCATTGATACTGCTAGCTGTGCTTTAGGCTGTGAGTTGATAGCCCTAAAGAGCTCATTTCGGCATAGACAACATCATGCAATGGACGCCCTGCTGCTGGGCAAGTGCTGCCGTGTTTTGGATACTAACCTCTCCCAAGTATTCAACCCGGGTGCCTACTGCCTGCCTCACCTGGTTGCCAGTTTGCCGTCAATGTATTCTATATCTGTTAGCTCCATTGTCCGAAAGATAGACACAGAGCTGGATATCTCTGTGCCCCATGCCTGCACTGCCAGCTGCCGACCGCTGCCTGCCAGCAACATCATCATCAGCAGCAGCAGCCATCTGTGCTGCATGGCTGCTGCGGTGCAGCTGCTGCTGCAGCTGCTATGAGTCCCACACTGGGCTTGGTGGAGGTGCAGCAGCTGGGGAACAATGTGCTGCCTCCTGCAGCAGTGCTGGCACTACACGCCAACTGCAGTGCGGCTGCCTTGAGCAGCTATCGCCGCTGAGCCTTAGAATTGACGATCAAGCTGATCAAGCGCTTTCGTATTCAGCTGCTGTGGCGCATGGACCACCTCCTGTAAGCAGCTACGCTGCTCCTAAGGCCACCTGGTGTCCAGCTTCACCTCAAGCTCCTGCACACTGCAGAACAGCATGCGAGGCTTATGAGAAGCCGTTGTTTGACTGTTCTAGTGTCTTCCAAGGTGACCCGGCAGTGCTCTGCCTGCTTTCACATTCACATGTCTGAGAGTACAGTACCCGCTGCTGCTGCTTGCGCGCCAAATGGCTGAGACACAGCTGTATGCAACCAACCGAAGTCTTGAAGCACTCAATACTATAGTAAATATGTGTAGAAGCTCACATTGGCCCTTATGTTTGTCCCGCTTTGCAGGAAGCAGTTTTCATACGGTGGGACGTACAGCACTTGGTGGTGCTATGAGGTGAGTAGAGTGTGCTCATAACTCGTGGGGGGTTGTATTGTGTCGATTTTGCGCTTCACACCGCGCATATGTTACATGCGCCGAGTGACTGTGGGTGTTCAGTAAGTATGCTGCGGCTGCCATATGCTCAGTGCAATCATATTGTGTACTTCAATCTTCTGTGATCACTGCTGCGCGTGCATACCACTCACAAGAGGTCCAGTCAGTAGCCAGCGCAGTTTCCCTTGCACACACCCTCAAGCAGCGGCTGCGCACGCCACGACACCGTGATCAATATGTCTGAGGCAGCAGAGAAGACTAAGCGCGAGCTGGAACCCGATCAGGCTGAAGATGCTGCAGAAGAGCAGCCAGCAGCAAAGCGTGCCAAGACGGATGCAGATGCGGCTGCAGCAGACGCTGAAACAGCAGGCGCTGCTGAAGGCGATGCAGAAATGGCAGACGATGCCGAAGCAGCTGCTGCTGACGATGCCCAGGCAGAGGATGGAGAGGAAGCAGCAGAGGGGGATGACGCAGCAGAAGAGCAGGTTGCAGCAGAGCCTGTCAAGCTGGGTTATCGCACTTTTAAGAGCGCATCAGAAGCATCTGATTACATCGCCAATATTCTCAAGAAGGCTAAGCCAGGGGAGAACTTAAATGAGGTGTGCAGCAGCTATCTACCAGTCTGCCCACTCGACTTGATGTACTGCCAGCAGCAGCGACTCCTGTCACACTGTACTGCAGTGGTCAGCGCGCGCCGCATGGCCGCCCTGTATGCAGTTGCAGGACTATTCACATGGCGTGTTTTGCTATGTGCACTGGTTGAGCATCGTCCAGCGGTACGTGCTCATACCATACAACGAGCAGCTGCCAGAACTGGAACTTTGAAATGGTCAACCCAGATTGTGCAGAAGACTCACACTGATCGTGTGCTGCTTTTGTCTATTTGCTGCTGCTGCCGCAGTATGAGCTGCTGCTGCTGCTTGACCTACTGCAGAAAGGCCACCCACGGGCATCAGAAAAGGTGCGGCTGCCCTTGAGAGCAACTGCAGCTGCAATAAGTGCGTTCCATGCAGCAGCAGAGTAAGCTGCAGCTAGCGCCTGAGATAGCACGCAGTCACGGCACAACCATTCACTCTGAGCTTGCAGCAGCAGCCTGAGTCGCAGGGGGATGCCCTGCTGCGAACTGCACTCCAATGGTGGAGATATCTCCATTACGAAATCGTCAGCAATCGCAGTGGTAACTCCCACAGCATCGTTGTAGCAGCAAGCAACACTGCATCTGTGCTATTCAACACTTCTCTTGATGTGACACCGTATTGCGCCGCTGCTGCTGCTGCTGCACCTGCAGCTGGCCAAGGGCATCAAGGGCATCCAAGTTGGGGAGACGCGTGTGGGGCCCACCAGCAGCAGCTGCTTCCACATCCAGGTGAGGGCATGTGGCAGCAGAAGCAGCAGCAGCGGCATCGCAGCACTCCTTGTGGTCAGCAGCGCAGGCAGCTGTAGCAGCTGTTCCACATCTGGATAATGACGACCCAGTAGCAGCAGTGTGGGTTTTTTGCTTGAGCAGTTGCATCTGCTCCCTGGTCAGCATTTGGCAGCAGCAGAAGCGTACAGGGGTCAGGTACTATCTAACGGGCACACATTGCGTGTGTCAGGGCACGATTGACTTGTCGGCAGCACTCTGCTGCAGTCGTGTGTAGCTGATGATGCAGTCGTGTGTAGCTGATGCTGCAGTCGTGTGTAGCTGATGATGCAGTCGTGTGTAGCTGATGATGCAGTCGTGTGTAGCTGATGCTGCAGTCGTGTGTAGCTGATGATGCAGTCGTGTGTAGC
>CADDIJ020000100.1:0-23518 GCA_902809745.2 Tetradesmus lagerheimii
TGCTACCCCCATAACGACTGGCACGCTCGTGCACACAAAGACATCCCATGCAAACACGCATCAGCAACTCAACGCCACGTGTTGGCGCACCAGCACAATAAAATGGCCTGGGCCGTTTGAAGCGCATGGCATCAGCATGCGTAGGGTGAACATGCATGACGTAACGGCTCAAAGTAGAGTGTTGCAGTGATTCACAAGCAATTCTATCGGCATGCAACTTCTTGAACTTGCATGCACTAGCGCGATCAGCCGCTGCTGCAACATCCACACCATACTTGCACAACAAACTCTGCACACGGTGTTACAATGGATGGTGGCAATATTCACCTTGCCAACTCCAATGTGCTGCGTGTTATTTGTATTTGTATCAAGTGTTTGTATAGAACATGGTCTTCCTAGAGTTGCATTGACCTTTTGCCAGGTCAACAGCACAAGGCTCGACACCACACTGAACCACACTGGTGCACAGCAGCAGTTTGTGCTCACCAGCACTTGGTTTTTGATCATCGGTTAAAGTGCCTTGGAACGTGTTATAACTACTTTCGTCTTAGTCCACCCATGGCCAAGCGTAGCTTTGCCGAGTTTGCAGCAGGGAGCGACTCCAACTTGACAGTGATCACCGCAGATGGAGGACGCATGCCTGCACACTACGACGTGAGCAACATCAGTTATCACAATCTGCGACTCAGTCCGGGTGCTTCTCGCACAGGCATGGGGCGTGTGGCGTGTGCAGCAGAGCAGCAGTAGGCAGTGCATAGCAGGCAGCGCATACTCAGCTGCACGCAAACGGGACGGCTGTATTGCTGCCACAAGCTTGTAACACACTGCTATGGGGTGCGTACTAGCAACACGGATGCCATCGGCTGCCTGTGGCTTGTTTGCAGGTGCTGAGGCTGGTGTTCAGCTGTCTCAAGAACGCACCTGCAAGCTACACCTGGGACCTCAGCAGCCTGCTGGTCAACGGCAGCCCAGTCAGACAGACCACCGTAATCGCAGTTTTCGAAGTGCTGTACAGCAACATCTGGGCGCTTGGCTTTGAAGCTGACCGCAGCGATGGCCAGTACAGCTTGCGGGAACTGCTGGACATGCTGCTGTTTGCAGACGCAGTGGGCTGCAGCAAGCAGGCGCTTAATCAGCTTGCAGGACTGCTGGGCAGCGCTGTAACCGCAGCACTGGAGCTGCCTCTGACAGCTGCTGCAGCCAGCAGCGTCAACGGTGCAGCAAGCAACAGCTCAGTGCTGCTGCAATTGGATGGATGGTTCCGTCTGCAGGACAACTGGACAGACATCGCACAGGAGGCTCCACCACAGAAAGTATTACAGTGGCACACAGCATCAGGCGTGTTTGCCAAAGCTACCGAGCAACTCTTCAACCCACAGCAAGTAGTGCAGCTGCAGCAGCAGCTGTCGCAGCAGCTGGATTCGCTGCTGTGTGTTGGCTTCAAGCTGGACCTGCAGCAGCTGCTGCAGCCCGCGCTGCGCTTCCTGCGAACCAACTCGGACTCGCTGCAGCTGCTGCCGCAAACGGGTGACAGATACACAGCTATCTTTTTGCAGCGTGTGCTAGCAGCAGCTGGCGGCGGTGCAAAAGCTAGCGATTTGTTGTCTCGGGCGCTGCTGCAGCAGCGGCTGGGGAGGGGCTTTGGTGTTGATAGCGTGTTGAAGGATGTGAACTTCAATATCCCCTCATCAAGCTACTCTAGCGGACAGGATTGCATCTTCTTCCAAGCTACTCTGATGCAGCAGATGTTGTGCTTTGACAAAGGTGCAAGGGTGGTCGTGAGGTTCAGCAGAGAAGGCAATATGACATGGACACAACGCCACGCTAGCACCGGGGCAACAACTGTACCTGCTCAATACCCTTTTGGTATTGTGCTGGGCCCCGCCTGCACTTTCAGTGGCTGATGCCGCATCAGTGCATGCAGCATGCCTATCTTGTGCAAGCTTGGGATGTGGGTAATAGTTGCAAACATAATGGAGTGGTGCTCCCTTTTTCTTCCGCCCCGGTGGGGCGCAGGGCCGGTGGCGTTGATGCTATGTCTTGGTTGGGTGCTTTTATGATGATGATGATCGGTGCATGCAGCGACTGCTTGTGCTGGCCACCAGCCACGGTCGCCCGTGACTGAGATGCCGACTGTGTTGCTGCAATGCATTTTAACTATGTTATAACTATGTTATAATCAGTGAGGTTCGAGTGATTCCTCATGAGGCTCAAGTGCCCGCCAACGGCCCGTTGCTTGCCGCCACTGGCCGGACTTGGCGCGGCAATGCAAAGGATTGGACCCTAATCGTATACAAGCAGTGGTTGCCAGCGACCCAGGCAGCGGTATGAGTGGACTCGGAGTGCATGATCTTTTACTTTTGTTGACCCAGGCAGCGGTATGAGTGGACTCAAGAGTGCATGATCTTTTACTTTTGTTGAGCGTTTAGCTGACAGTGTGCTTGTGCTGATGTTCCCATGGTACTATTGTAGCGTGCTGCGGCGTGACAGCACTGTTTTGGTGTCACTGACGCCCTGCTGCACCCTAAGCCCTGCATGCGTTACTGCAGCGCCTGCGTTTATTGTGTACAGTTGTGCAAACGCAGCAGGTGTGCTGTGGGTGTGTTACCACTGTTGTGCAGTATGTGCCGTCCTGTGGGGGCTTTTTGTGTGTGTTTTCTGTCAATATCTGCTCTCTTGAGCACAATATACATCGAAAACGTCTGCTCTCAGCCTGCCCCTAGGGGGGAGAGAGTACGTCGCAGTTGGCGAGCCTGTGGTATCGTGAGGGCTGAGGCAGTACAAGAAGGATTGAGTGGCATTGTTCTACAGATGCACAGCAGGGGCCGATGGCGTTGATGCTATGGCTTAATGGGTAACATGATGATGATGAGATGCACAGCAGTGTTGTGCGTAGCGCAGCAGTGAAGTCAGCTTGTAGGGCAATGTGTGGTGGTAGGCAGTTAGGTGGCTGTAGTACATATATGGCGGTTATATGGCTGGTAGACCAGTACAGCTAACAATGACAGTTGCAGATCTGTGCAGCTTGTGCAGTGATGGGAGCTGTCATGCAGTTTGAGTGGAGTTGGAAGTTGTACAACGGTCCAGTGGGCCATCCTGAGGGTCCAGTGGGCCACTCTGAGCGAAAGCGGCAGCACGTCGTTATGTGCTGTAGTGCGTGTACAGCTGAACATTCAGGGAGTGACGATGGGGCTAGACAGCAAGTGCACCCGGCTCTGGTTACAAGTGACTGTGAGACTGCCACACTGTGGCGGCGTGGCAATGCATTGCGTCAGCGATTTCGTCATCATCATCATCCTCATCATCATCATCATCATCATCATCATCAGCGATTTTGTCATGCAACATACTTGAACGCTACACTATCTTCCAGGACCCTAGTTGTACATGTATACAAGCAGTACCACTAGTGGCTGCCAGCGACCTGCGGTATGAGTGGACTCGCACTCCGCAGGCGGTTGTGCACTCAGTGACTGCACTGCACTAGTACAGTATCCTTTTCTTTTGTTCAATGTTCAGCCGCTGAAAGGTTCAGCTGGCAGTGTGCTTGTGCTGATTTCCATGAAACGCAGGCGGTTGGTGTACCGCCACTGGTTGAACTTGGGGTTGCAGTGCTTACATTGCAAAGAATCACCGCCGGTCAAATTGTCGCGCGGCTGCCGGTGGCTCCGGTTGTGTCTGTAACGGCACTCAAACAAACGTGGCCGCCAGCCTGGCGCCAGCCTGCGGCTGCTGTGCATGCATGTTGTGCTTGCAATGCATGATCATCAGGTGACCTGCTTGCTTGTCACCCACTGGGTGTGCGGCACACTGCTTTGCATTGCCAATACCGGGTATGATGTTCAACAAGGCTTTTACATGGGGTCCAGGATCCGCCTAAGATCGTTCACTTTACACTGTGGCAGCGGCTACCAGCCTCAGGCTGAGCCTCAGGCCCGGCCTGCCTCGGAGGCAGCGTGCAGTGCGCCCATCAGCGCCACCCGCAGCGCAGGGGCCCCATCTAGACATGTGAGTACTGAACTTTCCTGCATGATACTTGCAATCTCACACACGGTGCCCTGCAATTCTTTGAACAGCGCAGCTGACTCAGCTAGTAGGTCAGCAGCAAGCAACTCAATATCAGAAGGCTTCCAGGCTCAGCCAGGGCCTGACACCCGAGGCTCAAACAGCAGCAAGCCTTACAGGCTGCAGCCTCGTACATCCGTACGTCCACGTACTCGAAGTTCTTGATAGATCCAGGCCTGATGTTTACATACCGTAGTAACACATGATGAATTGACAAAACTCCTATTATTTGGTCTGTCGTATCATTGTTGTTTTTTAGATCGATTTTGTCAATTCTCGGAACATGCGTATTTTTCTTCGATCGGGAGGCTTCCCGGGCGAAACGGGCTCGCTTGCTCAGCTGCGCGGCTTAAAACAAACATTACTGCTTTACATAACACTTGTCGTTCGTTCATGCTCCCGCAACAGACGTCTGCAGTGTGATAAAAGCAAAACCCTTGTCAAAACCTCCGTCTGTCAAATTGCCAAAAATGCACGAAAACTGCTGTCAATTCTATGATAATAGAGCATTTTGTGGCTCTGTCGTATCATCAAGCGTTACTGCGGTAGTATGCGCTGTTGACATGACCAAGCCGGCTGCAAGAAATTGTAGTGGAGGATCCATTGGAGTTGACTGCGGAAGCATGCACCACAAGCTGGCATGCACTGCTAGCGGCCAGGTGCCTGGCACTCCTGAGTAGTTGCATCGACCAGCATTGCCGGTGCTTATTGACTTCCGAAGCTAATTGAATTCGTAACACTGATGCCTGCAGAGGTGCTGCCAGCTAGGCTACTGGAGGTGCTGCCAGCCATGGCATGGCCACATCTGCCAGATGCCGCAACGACTCCACAACTCATACTAAAACACTTGAAGTGCCACCGTGCCTGAGGCAAGCCTTGATGGGCCAGCGTAACTGTTTGCAATGACCGTCACTGATGGGCCACCATGGCTGGCGCCAGCCGGCAGCCTGCAGCAGTTACTGCTGTGTGGCACAGTCAGCTGCCATCTTTTCCTGCTACAGTGCTGAGGCTCAGCACATTGGCAACTCAGCACATTGGCAAGTTGCCGGTTCTCACAGTTACCTGCCGTGACCCAGGCAGCACCCTGCGGACCTGTGCATGCCACGCCGTGGCACGCTCACGGTGGTGGAATCCATGGGAGAGCACCACCACAGCACCCACCCGGTGGGCGCAATGCGGCCTTTTGCATCATGCACAAGACGTGGCACGTCTTGTGCATTGGAGCGGATGACCCGCTTCAAGCGTATGAAACTTTCATACCGGGTTACACATATGCTCACGGTGGGTTTAGAACATCAATGTAGTAGGCGGCCTATAGCAAGCCTTGCACACTGGCAATGTGCCACCGTGGCACAACACAGTTGTGCCGCACAATTCAGTCTCATCATCATCATCATGTTACATCAAGCCATAGCATCAACGCCACCGGCCCCGCACCATCGGAGCGCGACACAGTCGGTGGTGAATGCGCAAAGCAATAGTAGTACCGACAGTAATAGAGCTGGAGTAGCAGCAGGATTTAATACCCTGAAAAGCACAGCACAGTTTGCTAGAACCGCCGTGCAACAGGGCCGAGTTCAAACCGGGCCGCCAATAGTAATAGTAAGGCTACAAATAGCCATCAACCCTTCAGCATGCAGCCTTTAGCCTGAGCATTGTCAGAGCACGGCATCTCGTGAGATTGGTTCCATAAGGCAAAGCACAACATGATGTTTGTTCAACACTGCGCAGCCGGCTGCCAGCTTTGAAAGCGCCAGGCTGGCAAATAGTGATGGCTGGGACGGAGCTGCCCCACATGATTCAGCACGGCACGGCAGCACAGCGCATGTTTTGTTCAACACTGCGCAGCCAAACTGCCAAATAGCAAGGGCTGGGACGGAGCACACATGACCGTGTAACAAGGTCCAGCAAGGCACGACAGCGCAGCGCAACTGCTGGCGCTAGCAGCCTGCAACAGGGCATCGCCTCCGCAACGCAAAAAGCACGACATGCACAACATTGACGTGCAACCAGCAACCAAACATAGGACGGCCAATAGTAAGGTCAACAAGATCCAGCAAGGCACAACAAGCAGCGCATCTGTTGGCGCTAGCAGCCTGCAACAGCATCGCCCCAGCAGCATGCACCTCAACATAACGCAGAACATCTGATTCAGCTGAACTTAATAGTAACAATAGCAACAGGCCCTTGTGACGCTCATACAACTAGCGGTTTGGATATGTTTCCCAAGCACACGATACGCAACTGGTCCGCAGTGACAGCAGCACCAGTGCAATCAAATGCCGCATGGTTACGTCATAACGTCATCCACAGCTGCAAGGCAGATACACACAACGTTGACCCAGCCAGGGGATCCCGTATCAAGCATTTTTGCTACGGTATCATGCCACATGATGGGGCACACAATGCGTTGTAGTAGTAGCATAGAAAGGCGCATGCACATGATTCAGTACTAGGCGTGCTAGTAGCATCGCTGCTGTTCTGGCTAGCAGCGCGCCTACGTGCCATATGCATGCAGTGTAAGCATCAAAGGCATATGCATGCTCTCCCAACACCCGTTGGCATTACTCATTCAACGAGCTGGAGGCTTTTGTGAAACCATTCAGCTGATGCTGAGCCAAGGTGCCAGAAGCAGCGGCATTCAGACACGCACAGCATTCAAGCAAGCAGGTAATAGGGACACTGGTGCTGATGCAGCACAGCTGAACAGTACGGCAATCAGGCAAGTGTGATACGCCAAGTAATACAAAGAGTGACATACCAAAGCAGTGCTGCCAATTCCAACCAACTCGAGCCACTGTAACAGCACTCCACCGCGCACTGTACCCATAGCACATATAACATGTTATGGAACACGTTCTTGACAGGTGACTAGTAACATGTGACATGCTGCCGAATCAACAAGAGGCTCCTCAGCTGCTCTGTCACCTGCTCATTTGTAGCACACACAGCAGCACAGCGCGCTCGGGTACGCACGTATCAGGAGATGAAGCAACCATGAGAGGACAAGTCCTTGAAGCACCGCACTGATAGTAATAGTACTGGTAGTACCCAACCCTTCAGCCAGCCTAGCATGACACTGCTGGCGGCCAGCAAGGCAGCAGAGTCGCCCACCCCATCAGCCCAAGCAATGCCGGCACCACCCGTGTGCAGATTGACGGCTCACACATACTTCCAAGTATGTCAGCCAGCCTAGCATGACAGCCAGCAAGGCAGCAGAGCCACCGACCCACATCCAACAAACGCCGACTCGCACACACTTCATGCAGCCAGCAGGACAGCAGAGTCACCACCTCCCATCCAACAAACTTCGGCTCCACCACTAACGTGGTGGGCCACCACTACCGTGCAGATCGTCAGCTCGCACACACTTCATGCAGCCAGCAAGACAGCAGAGTCACCCACCCCCATGCAACAAACGCCGGCTCCACCACGAACATGCAGATCGTCAGCTCACACACGCTTCAGCCCAACACCCGCTATGCTCCGCATTCAAAACCCCTTTGATACACCCTTTACTGAAACACCTTGGACCTTGCACACAGATCCTAATAAAGCCACCACAACCAATCGCAAGAGCTGCATTGGTACTACCTTGGACCTTGCACACAGATCCTATCAAAGCAACCACAACCAATCGCAAGAGCTGCATTGGTGTAATAGAACATCTCAGCAGCACGCAGACCGCACACACGACAGATCAAGCCACACAAGCAAAGCATACTCGCAGCGCTGCACATAAGCACGCACTGTTCCGGGCACCGCAGGCTCCTTATCATGGCAATTCAATTACTATAAGGTTTGCAAGCGCAGTGCACCCTTAACACACGAGAGATCAAGCCACGCACGCAAAGCATACTCGTAGCACTGCACGCTGATCTGATCTGCAGCCACAGCACTTGTCACACCAAGGTTCCAGCTCTCAGATCACATATCACCCCAGATCAGATCAGCATGTCCAAGGTTTGCGTGTGCAAGGCCTTCCAGCGTACTGCCTGCTGACATAGCATGCACTGTATCAAACCAGCACTCTGGCGAACGTGCAGTGCCTGCCTCGACACTCGTCACCTTGAGCCAACTGTAGCAGCAGCAGCAGCTGCAGAGAGCACTGCCGCATGTATGCATGCTGAGCCTCGGTGGCCGTAGTAGTGCAGTTGAGGTGGATCTTCCGCTGTTAAACAAGCGTGCATCAAACAAACACATGAACGGTGCATGCAGACATAAGCAAGGCACGATGCCGATTGTCTCATGCTGATTACTATACAGCTGATGAAAATGACAAAAGGCATGCACAGGCCCTCGCAAGGTCAACAAATCGGGGCAGCAGCGATAAACCCACAGCATGATCAGGCTGCTTCTGACCGATCTCGGGCCCTCATGTTGCGCCTAGCTTAACAACATGCAGCTCGTGACAGGGTTTAAGGGTGCGGCCCTGCTCCCTAAACCTCAAGCAGTGTGCAATGCTCGCTGCTTCTCAGCACAGCGTTGATAGCAGTCTTGCCAAACCGTAATAAAGCCACAACCGTAGTAAGCAACGCAGGACTAGTAGGACCGTGCAGTGCCTGGTGCAGTATGCGCTCACTCATTCACTCTTCATCAACCCCAGTGTTGTTATATAACACCAAAATAACAACCCAGGTGTGTTATATGACAAACTCGCTGCGCTGCACTCCACTGGTTCCTAATACAGCCACAAAGCGGTTCAAATGCAGTTCAAATGCATGTGTGACATTGCAGCAGCATACGCAAGACAAGCATGGGCATTCTGTGGTATTTCGGTTGTGTGGCCTGCATACTGCCGCAGCAGACAGCACCTGCATAACAACATAATAACACATTAACAAGGGTAGTATCTGCACCGGAGCTCCCTGCATTGCAACTTTCATTTCTCTAACTGAAGGCTGTAGCAGCAAGCGCACATGTGCATGATCCAGTGCTGCCTGTGAGCAAATCCAAGACAAAGGCTGTGTAAGCAAACCAAACCAACCTAACACGCATTTCAAGCTTCAGTCGCCAAGAGTCACAGATGCAGCATACACACCATCAAGAAGCATACCATACGCGCATACAAGATGGCGAATGCACAAAAGCAACAGGCTGTGCGTGTGAGTAATAGCCAGTCCTTGCTCCTAGCTGGCACTCAAACGGCCAATGAGAATCCGAGCCTGCTACACTGAACCTGCCATGGACCATCCTCGAGTGACCATATGCAACAGCCATCAAGACAGCAGGGCCAGATGCATTGGCACTCCGCCAGTGAACAGGCATCACCAGATACAAGTGCAGATATTGTAGGATCAACCACAGAGTCAAAGCATCAACCGCAGAGGTATAGCGCCGGGAAGAAACATCCAGCCAACAGCACTTGGGCATACTATGCCTAGCATACTATGCTAGTACTGTTGTATGGACAGTATGCCTAGACAGGCCTGCAGCGCTGCCGCAGCATCATGCGGCAGTCCAAATCGCACTACGAAATAGCAGCGAAATAGCAGAGAGAGATAAAAGTGAATAACACGCACAGCAGCGAAGCGATGAGTCGGCCCTAATACGCATTCTGCGGGGTGCTGCAGTCTCCTCTCGCCTAAGCACACTCGTGCAAAAATGTTAGGCCCTAATATATGACAGCCCCAGCCACTCCTCAACCCTCAAGACCTCGCTGCTGCAGAACCCCCACGCTACGGGCACAGGCACTAGGCATCTCTCTCTCTCTCACACACACACACACACACACACTTGGAGAGAGAAGCGACCCTCCAGCAGGTGTGCATCAGCCGACACTTAATGGCCGTTCTAAATCAGCACAACAATCAGCAGCACACTGGCAAGGATCGGCATAGACACTTGGGAGTACGACAAGACTCCGAAAGTGCTGCATCAGCTGACACTTTGCTGATCCTCAGAATCAGCAACACACACTGGGGGAAGGGGCGGCTCAACTATCAACTGCTGATAACTCTGAACGGGGGCGCAGCAATCAGCTAAGGGGCCATGCACAGCCCCCCACCTACTGCCTACATAGTCCAGTGCAAGCCGCAAGTTTGATCAGCCATACGTGTGCTGGTCAACCGCTGGTCAAACCTTGGTCAAACTTTGATCAAAGCGTGCTGCGGCCACTGCTCGTGCCTTTGACAAACGAAATGCAGTGACAACGTGCTGCAGCATACTTCGGCTGCAGCCTCACATTGCTACGAAGGTTTGACCAGCACACATTGGGTTGGTCAAAGTTGCGCAGTGAGAGCGAGCAGCATCAGGGGGTGGTTGCACGGAGCATGTGCGTACATCATTGACAAAATCAACACGGGCCCCAATCAAGCAGCATCTGCAGATGAGCCAAATAATCAAGCAGCACTGCTGCTGCTTGATTGGCATTGAACGCCACTAACCGATAACAGTAAACTAAACATATCATGCTAGCGTTCCACATCAGGGGGGTGGTTGCACTGGGTGTGTGCGTACATTCGCAAGTGAATCACAGGTCCCAATCAAGCAGCGGAACGCCGCAGACTCAAAGCAAAAACTGAACATATCGTGCTGCTCTTAGCACATGCGCAACGAGCACATCATGCACATGCACAATACGCACATAGATAGCCGTACTGCATGTGCATGATTACTAATGAATGGCCATAACCCTCTGCCAAGCCAGAAGGCTGTGTGCAGCTGCTTGAAACCAGCGCCGGCTAAAAATGACAACGTAACAATGTAACGATCCGAGGGCCATACAGAAGCATGCCGTGTGCTGCTCCTGTGACATACGGACGCAGCACACTCCACTCCAAAATCGCAAAAACACACGTTAAAAAGAAACTCAATGCACGCCGCAGCTGCAATGCAGCTGCCGGCTTCCAGGTCCTTAAAAATTCAAACCTGCCATTCAAACCGCCATTCGAACTGCCATGCGGCGCAACATGCATGCTGGTGGTACACTGCATGACGCCAAAACTGCAAAACCCCCCTTCCGACAGCAAAAATCAGTCGGACACACCCACATCCCTGACAGCAAAAGCAGAACACACACCCAAACATTAGCTTGCACACTGACATGCACAGCAACCCAGTGCTGCTGCTGCTGCTGTGATATAGACACACAGCAGTGACATATACACACAGCAGACTTAAAAAGACAGCAGCAGTACACACCGCGTTGTGCACAATTGTATCGCACATGGGGTCCAGCACTGTATTTGGCCTGGCAGCAGCAGCAGTTGTTGCGCCTGTGTCTCAGGCGTAATAGGCAACAGGAAACGCATACCCCGCATAATATCAAACTGACAAGGCTGAGAATGACAATCTGACACAAGTCTGAAACTGAGCTTTCAGAAGCAAGCTGGTGTCCCCGCAACACCCTCAAATCAATTGCATACTATCACTCGCAGCCTGGTCACCACAACAACGTGACACATACTCGCAAGTCTGTGGCAAGCAAGCAGACATCCAGACATAACAGGCAAGCAAGCATGATCGGTGATGCATGCTTGTGTGTGCACAGCGGTGCCTCAAGCAGCTGGCGTGTGCGCTTCACCCACTGGCCCTGCGCACAGAATGCTGCGCAACTGGAGCGCAAGTAAGGTTGAGATTCTCGCAACCTGCGAGCTTTCTCCAGAAAAGCACACCACAGCAGTGGGCACAGTGCACCAGACCGCATGCTGCACAGCCAGCGCACAAGAACAGCTGTTGCCACCTTTCCAAGCTGTGTGCGCTTCAACCACTGGCCCATAGCATTGCGCAGTGCACACCCAGCGACAAGATGCAAGATGCTCAAGCAACCTTCAAGCAGGCACGCATGACCTGTGATGCATACGGGCGCACTGCAGTGTGCGCTCCAACCACTGGCCCTGCGCACAGCATGCTGCGCACAGCATGCTGCGCAGCCAGCATGCTGCGCAGCCAGCATGCTGCGCAGCCAGCATGCTGCGCAGCCAGCACACAACAACAGCATTTGCCACCCTCCTGCAGGCGTGTGCGCTGCACCCACTGGCCCATAGCACTCCGCGGGCCACACCAGGCGACAACACGTTTGCTGCTAACTTTGAGCAAGCATGACCTGTGATGCATATGGGCAGACTGCAGTGTGGACTGGCCCTGCGCACCGTATCATGATGCTGCACACCCAGCGCACAAAGTCTGCCTTTGCCACCTCGGAGCTGTCTCTTCTCTGCAGGAGAGAACACCACAGGAGTGGTGCAGTGCACTGCCAGACCACATGAGGCACATATTGTTGTGTTAGCAAAACTCAATCAATAAAACGAGGCGGTAGCTCGTACCATCATGAGACTGGACTCACAACTGCATTCAACTACATGAGAGGCATATGCAGCGTATCTGTTGGCACACAAGTGTGTGACGTGTGTAACAACATAGGGATGCCACACGTGCAAGTTTACATTATACTGCATTTCCAAACGCCTGATGGTAGATCTGCACAGAGTTGCCGTACTACGCAGTTCGAAATATCTGCGACACAAAACCTTGATAGCCGCCAAGGCAAAACTTGAATGATTGAAATTCAGGCAGCACCAGCAACAGCTGCATCTCAGTTGCAGCTGATGCTGCTGCTGTCAAAACAATCGACATGTTGTGCCGCACATGTTATAACACATCTGCAGTGTACCGCTGTTCAGCACACCATTACACATGCGGCAGCCGCCCGCCGAAGTACATGTTGTGTGCCCGTGCAATACATGTGCAACGCATATGCCAAAATCGTAACATGTGGTGTTGCTTCAAGCAAAAAGAGGAAGCCAAGAGATGCCATACAACAGACATGAAGTGCCGCCCATGTGCAACTGCAAACAGTGCGTACAGTTTCTTTACTCAACATTTCAGCCTCCCTTTTGCCTGCTGCATATCTGGCAGCCTGCCCCTCACACACTATGTGTGTAACAAGTGGATGTTGTTCTATATAACAAACACCGTGATCCGCTAAAACCCACCACATGTAAACCTCCCGCCTGCTTGACTCAGCCACCAACCATCCTTTGAAGCGTAATAACAACTGACAACATAACACAACTACTCAACTTTTGCAGCAGCAGCAGCGGGAACAAGTTTGCTCCTGCGTGGACGCCTGCTGCTGCCTGCACGCCATGTATGCATGCATGCTGCGTTATTCAGTTTGCTAATCAACCGCACCAGCGCCACACCCTCAGACATGCTAGAAGATATGCTAGCAGTGGCTGCTGCACAACTCAACGCTACGCGTACACGGCTCTCTGCGTTTCCTGCAAGTTGCCTCGCAAGTTGGCTCGCAAGCGCCCATGTGTACGTAAGTCCAACATCGTAGCAAGCAAGTCAGCAAGCCAACCTTGAACCCTAAAGGGTTCAGGGTGCAAATCCTTGAAGGCCCAAACCCTACTGGGCTGCCCAACCGTAGAAGGGTCCACTGCCAGACGATGCAAGTGAGGTGCTTCGAGTGTTGTCCATCATCAACAGCTGCTGCTGCTGCTGCTGCTGGATCGGACTACCCTGCTGCTGCTGCTGGAGCAGCATGAGCATGCCAGCACTCACTGCAGTGGCCCCTGCAGGGTCCATAGATGCTGCTGCCGCTGCTGCAGCAGCAGCACTGATCTGCTGCTGCTGCTGCTGCTCCTGCTCCTGCATGTACTGCTGTGCCTGCATGTTGTACTGTTGCTGACTGTACTGCGGGGCACCTTGCAGCACCATGGGGGCCAAGGCGTCTGTCATTCCCCCAGGGTTTTGCAGCACCATGTAAACCCCAGGGCCTGCCATTGCTGACTCAGCAGCAGACACATGTGCAAACTGCTGCTGCTGCTGCCACCAGGCATTCTGCAGCACCTGCATGTTGCTGCCGCTGCTGTTAGCACCAGCAATGTTATAACTCCCGGCTCCACCACCGTACATTGCTGCTGCTGCTGCACCGCTGTCCGGGCATAACGCAGGGCTTGCGGCACCGCTGCTGGCAGCCTGATATGACAGCGTGTTGGTGTTGCTGCTGCTGCTGGCACTGCTGCCATGCACAACGTTAGCGCCGCTGCTGCTGCTGAAGCTGTGCTGTTGCGTGCCGTCCCACATAGCAGCAGCAGGCACTCGCATGGCACCAGACTGCATCACCATTGCGCGCTGCTGCTGCTGCTGCATGGCTAGCATTGACGCAACCGCACTGTTCTGTCCCGTTACATACATGCCTCCTCCTGCGGTAGCAGCAGCACCAGCAGGGCTGTACATCACAGCTGCCCCACCGTCATGCATCATCAACTGCTGCTGCTGCTGCTGCTGCCACTGCATCTGCGCCGCACCCTGCTGCTGCTGCTGCAGCAGCATGGACCCCTGCGCTGCTGCTGCTGCTGGGTGTGCAATGTGGTACTGCCGCATTTCACCCCCTGCTGCAAAAACAGCATCTCCCTGTGCTGCTGCTGCTGCTGCTGAGGGTGCAGGGGGTGCCCTGAGGATGCTTGGACCCACCCCACCCCCACCCCTACCCCCTGCTGCTGCTGCTGTTGATGTGCCTGCTGCTGCTGCTGTTGCTGGTGGCCCCAGTTGGTCTGGTGCTACAAGGAGAGGCGGGTTGCCAGGGCCCAGCCACACCAACGGCTGCCAGCCACCCTGCACGGACAAAACGGAGATGTCGGGGCAGCAGCAGCGGTACTATCAGGCGATCGCACTTGCAGCTGGTGAGTGTATCATGTAATCCATCAAGCAGCAGCAGCAGCAGTAGGGTTCATCGCTTCCAAAGGCCGCTTCACCCTGTGGCAGCTTCAGCCATGCAGAACAACAACAGAAACTTTTTGAGAGGACAACACATGAACCGGCAAATCAACAGGCCGCCAGGAGCTATCAAACCCCTGAACCTGGCTTCAAGCTGTACTCTAGAATAGACACGCTTCGTTACTCACGGTGCTGCCCATGAAGGCCCCCCTGTTGACCACGTCAGGCCACTTGACCATGTTGTAGGCCCAGCCGTTGGCAACGTTGTCCAGCAGCGCACCAAGAGGCCTGATGCAGCAGCAGCGGCAGCAGCAGCATACAGGGTTCACTTAAAGGTTCAAGAAGGTCATTGCAAGTGGCGAAATTGTCCAGCAGCGCACCAAGCGGCCTGGCAGCAGCAGCAGCAGCAGCGTACAATTAGGTTGTCGTGAGGAGTTGTTTGAAGAGGACAGCTTGTGCTTGTGCTGTACCAACTGTCATGATGGCGCTAGAAACCCCAACGCACGCTCAATCCAGCAGATCTGGCAAGTAAATACCCTAGACCCTGTCCTAAGCCCCAAACCCTGTGACCCCTGTTCACCTGAACCACTGCGCCACGTCGCCACTGATCATGCAGGCTGGCAGTTCCGGGTCATAAGCAACCACCAGTGTGTTGCGAGGAAGACGCCCGCAGAGGTGTGCATGCATCACCTTGCCACCAGAAAACGGACCCCTATAGAAGACCCAAGACAGCAGCAGCAGCAGCAGAACATGGGGTGAGTGACGGGAAAAGAGCCATTCAAACCAAAGGAGCCGGCAAGTTTTGAGTGAAAAAGAGCCGTATGTACATCGTACGCCACCACCAGCGTGTTGCGAGGAAGACGCTCGCAGAGGTGTGCATGCATCACCTTGCCACCAGAAAAGGGGCCCCTGCGGACAGCCAATGACAGAAGCAGCAGCAGCAGCAGCAGCAGCAGCAGCAGCAGCAGCAGCAGCAGCAGCAAGGATCTCAGTTGATATGTTGTGCTGCATGCGTCAATTTGTCACCGGCAAAGAGCCCCCAACATACAACCACCACCAGCGTGTTGCGCGGTAGGCGGTCGCAGAGGTGCGCATGCATCACCTTGCCACCAGAAAACGGGCCCCTATAGAGAATCCAAGAAAGCAGTAGCGGCAGCAGCAGGCCATGGGGTGAGTGACAGCACACGAGCCATTGAAACCAAAGGAGCCAGCAAGTTTTGAAACAAAAGAGCGGTGTTTGCATCGTATGCCACCACCAGCGTGTTGCGCAGCAGGCGGCCACAGTGGTGCGCGTGCATCACCTTGCCACCAGAAAAGGGGCCCCTGTTGCAGAATGCAGCAGCAGCAGCAGCAAGGATCCAGGCTGATATGGTATGTGCGCATCATGTTGCAACTGGAAAAGAGGCCCCTTACAGCTACTGCTGATGGTTGTTCATCCTTTTACTTTTCTTTGTTTTTTATTCCAGAAGCAATGTACAACGACGCGTGTCGGGCGCTCACCTGCACCATTCCAGGTGGTTGATATACAGCCACAGCAAGCTGAACAGCAAAAAACAGCATGACTAGCTCAGCTACTGATGTTGTGCAGTCAGACTGTTGTCCCTACGACTGATAAGTATGAAACATGATCAGGAAGGGATGCATTTTAAACCTCTGTCACCTGCACCACCCTAAATGGTTGATGTACAGCCACAGCGGTTGCTTCGCGCCAACACCAACGCGACCACCCTGACTGCCAACTCCACACAGCCGCTGCAGCGCACTGCGCAGCCGCGCTGCTGCTGCTGCCGCCACAACATGCCCCTCTGCTGCTGCTGCTGCCGTATAACTGCTGCTGCAAGCATCTGCGCCCGCTTCCTCTGCATCGCCCAAACCCAGCTTGCCTAAACCCAGATCGCCTGCTAAACCCTGCGCTGAGTCAGCTGGTGCTGCTAAACCCTTGTTGGCGGCGACGAGGGGCGACCAGTGGCTTGGGGTGAGGCTGTTGGCTGCGATTGTGTCGATTGCCTCTTCTGTGAGTGGCGTGTAGCGTGAGCCAGCGTGAACTGACACAATCAGCTGCCCCAGGGGCCTGTAGAATGCCAGCTCCTGCAGGGTTTAACAGAAAATGTGTAGCAGGGTTCAGCATTTTGCGCTTCTGCGATTGTGTCAATCGCCTCTTCTGTAAGGGGGGTGTAGCGTGAGCCAGCGTGCACTGACACGATCAGCTGCCCCAGTGGCCTGTAAAACGCCAGCTCCTGCAGGGTTCAGTGACAAGAGTGCAGCAGGGTTGAGCGACAATTGCAAGCTGTCTGCACTACTGCAAGCACCAGGGAGGGCTGTAGCAAGACTCAGGCCAGGTGCAGCCCCAATGGGGTTACCCTACCCCAGTGGGATCAACCCACCACCAGCTGCCTACTACTACTTCACAGGTCGTGCTCAAGCCCACACCGTCGACCCCACTGGCCTAAACACTAAAAGGCTCAAAACAGCAGCGCAATATCGCACCTGGCGCGCCACGTAAGGCAGGGTTTTGTCGATGCCCAGCGCCATATATGCCGCAATTACGACGCATGCAAAAAGAATTGCGGCTGCAACACACCACCACCACCACCAGTTGCTGCCGCAATAAACAAGATACGATGCGTCATCCCGGATAATGAGAAGGGCCAAAAAATGCCAGAAAAGCGTCCAATCAGCGCCACCAACCAACAACAAAAAAAGCGTGTCGCACCTGGCGCGCCACGTATGGCAGGTTTTTGTCGATGCCCAGCACCGTCTGTGCCGCGCTGAGCGTGCCCCTGCGGCAGAACTCCAGCATCTTCTCAGCCGTGTAGCTGCCCTTGATCTTGCCCTGTGTTACGTAACATGTTATGGCAGCAGTTATGACAAAGGGGGCAGGAGGCAGCGGTGGCGCGTTCAGTGTGATAAAGTTGCTGAAGCGGCTTGCCCAGCCTTTTGCAAGACTCCAGCATCTTTCCCGCCTTGGGGCTGCCCTTGCTGCATATCAGCTGCATGTCAGCTACAATAGAACCAAACCAAACCCCGGCCCCAGCACCTCACCTGCAGGTTGGCCACCATCCACACCGGCTGCTCAAATTCCGCTTCCGCGTTTGCCCTGAACAGCCGTCCCATGCAACAGCAGCAACATGCCAAGCGCAATTGCGCAAGCCCCTTGGAGACAACACCATATACATGGCTGTCATCGGGTTTCTTACACCACCGCCTTCACGCAGGGTTTAGGACTACATGCTGGATCAAGCACCCAACAATCGTGAACTCTGTACTAAACCCCGGCCCCAGCACCTCACCTGCAGGTTGACCACCGTCCACACCGGCTGCTCAAATTCGGCCTCCGCGTCAGCCCTGAACAGCCGCATCAGGCTGCCCACCCAAAATCAACAACAGCAACATAATGCAAAGCGACATTGCACAAGCCATATACATATACATATGTGGAGACCCAACCCTACAAAAACTACACATCGGACACCACAGCAACAACCCCGGCCCCTCTCACCTGCAGGTTGAGCACCATCCACACCGTCTGCTCAAACTCGGCTTCTGCATCTGCCCTGAACAGCCGCATCAAGCTGGCCCCCAACCCCAGCAACACCAGCATGATGCCAAAATCGTTATATCTGTACACAAGCCACGTGGCTGTACACAAGCCACATGGAAACCCTAGCATTCACAAATACATGTACCTGTACATATACAGCTACCACAGAAACCAAACCAAACCCCAGCCCCAGCACCTCACCTGCAGGTTGACCACCATCCACACCTGCTGCTCAAATTCAGCCTCTGCGTCAGCCCTGAACAGACGCCCCAAGCAACAGCAGCAGCATGCCATGCTTGGCAAGCCTGATTGCACAAGCAACATGGAAACCCTACCACCAAACACTCTCGTGTATACGTATGGAAGCCAATAGATGATGAAAACAGCCCCAGCACCTCACCTGCAGGTTGACCACCATCCACACCGGCTGCTCAAATTCCGCTTCAGCATCAGCCCTGAACAGACGCATCAGGCTGCCCACACTCACTCCCAACTCGCGAGCAAGCAGCGGCACCTCACTGCTGCTGTTGCTGCCAGCTGGGCCGGCAGGCTCTGCTGCTGCTTCTCTGATGGGCAGCTCCCTGGCGCTGCCATCACCCTGCTGCTGCTGCTGCTGCTGCTGCATGCCAAGACTCAGCATTTGGGAGTTCGGCTGCTGCTGCTGCTGCGTAGGAGAGGTGCAGCTTATCCTAGGGCTTGTCAAAGCAGATGACACCGGTGAAGCACCGGCAACACTGCTGCGCTGCTGCTGCTGCGCTGCTGCCAGGCCCGCAGCGGTTGCAACGCTGCTGCTGCTGCTGATCTGGCTTGCATGGCTACCAGCCACTTGTGCTGCCTCCATGCTTGCGCTGCCACCGTAAGGGTGGTTGAGGTTTAGGGTATCGAGGCTGCTAAAACCTGCTGATGCCATGCCTTGAACCCTGGGGTCACAGAGGCTGAGGTTCAGGTTCAAATGTGGCGCGACAGCTGCAGGAAGCGATTGCAGCTCAACCGCCATCAGCTGCTGCTGCTGTGCTGCTGCTGTGTCGCTGCTGCTTGTAACTGTTACAGCCTCTTGCTGTGGGAGAACAGCGATCGCTGCAGCTGCTGTTGCTGCTGGTGCGCTGTGCTGCCAACCGCTGGTCATAATACACCAGTTATATGACCACTATACAGCACTATACAGCCGCAGCAGTTGCTGCTGCTGCTGTTGCTGCTGGCAGCCACGCGTGCCCTGGGGTTTGAAACGTCCCAGGGTTCAGGTGTGGCGAGGGACAGGGAACCCTTAAAAGCTGTCCAGGGTTCAGGTGCTGTTGTGGCAGGGAACCCCCAAGCTGCCCGGTAAGTGTGACTGCTGACGCCCTGCTAAGTGTGACCGCTGCCCCTGCTGCTGCGCTAGCGCCTAACTAATTGCGGCTGCAGGGCAGCTAGCTGTAGGTCATCCCAGCGGACCCCATGCTGCTATGCAATCGATGCGGTTGCAGCCAGGCACATGCAACACTGCTGCTGTTGGGGCAACTGCGAGCGTGAAGCAAAGAGGGGCTGTTCCTGCAAGCAGAAAAAGCAGCAGTGGGCCAGGGCAGGGGCGGGTAGCGGCAGGGTCAAACCAAAGTCAAAAACACAGGTGATGCAGTGAGAGTGTGCAGTGCTGGTGGTGCAGCACGGTGCTAAATAGTGCAGATGCGTTTGTGTGCCGACGTATTGATAGGTTGATGTAGCACAAGCTGGCTGGGACGGCAGTCAGCTTGGCAGTGCTGCTGCTGTCCTTATGGGCGTAATCCAACTTGCTACACGTGGCTGACTGCGTGCAGGTTCGATGCGCTGTTTCGACAGGGTACTCGTGTCGGAGTCCTTTAGAGAGAGACTCCCTGTACGCTACCCCCCAGCCCCTCCTTTCGATGGTCAGAACAGAGGTGAGGGATCCCCACTGTTGCTGGCTGAACTGCATTTGCAAAACTTAAATCAAAGCAAAACGGCGCCAGAAGCCCACTTGCTGCTCCTGGCACTGCCGTTCTGCTTACGCACAAACCTTGAGTTGGAAAGCTGCAGAGCTGAAGGACCACAGCCGTTGGCAGCGATAGATTTAAAACATCTATAGAAGTAAATCAAGGGTTTTGAGGCTGCCTGATCAGTGCCTGCGGACTTCCCCCAAGCTCGAACACTCACGAGACGCGTTAACAGTCCAGATTCCTTCCCGAAACACTATCCAGGAAATAATCACCCACTCTGGCTCAAGCTTGACGTAGTAGAGATTAGGGCAAACTCGGCACAGCAGTCTGCCACACAAGTGAATCAGTGTGCGTTGCCTGATTTTGTTGCTTGATGTTGCTAGTTCGTGCTTGGAGGCTGTTCAACAGACACTATCTAACTTGCCACCGACTCTCACTGCGGCTGCAGTCGACGAGTCCCATGTAACACCTGTACTGCGGGGTGGTCAAGACCTCAGGAGAGTACACTGATGTTAACAAGAGCACTCTTTAAGTCGATAGTTTAGTTCCCTGAAACGTTTGCCAAAGTTAACAGCCGTGTGGATCCTGTCTAAAAGTGCTTGGCGTTGTACACAAACCCAAACTACGTCGAACCAGGTGAAGATGATATGTTCAAGGGTTTGAAAGTATTTTGCATGGACTACAGGTCAACGCAAGCTGAATGGGCGAAGAGGGTGTGGGCGGACACCACCTGTGAAAATATTGTCCTCGACGCCCACGGCTTATGCTTATCCAAATAGTGACACTAGTTTAAACCGTTTTAGATCATACGTTTGTTTGAGCCAAAGCTGCTGCAAGTTCATGATGACTGTGGACGCACAGCACTGCTATTTCGACTTGCATGCCTGCACAACATGCCCAAACATGTCCAACCTTAATCTTGGGCCCCTTGAGGGCAGTCTAAGGGTCTGATACGTTTGTAGTATTGCCGTAACCCAGCGTAATGTCACGTGCGACAGGCCGTAAACTGCTGCGCTCACCCAGCAAGGGACCGGATGCTCGAATAGCAGAGCTTTACCCTTTGCGAAACGCGTGACACGTCAGAATAGCTGCCTCGATCAATTGTGGCCGCACTTCAGTCGTTGCAAGCACCAGGGGCGCCCCAAGCAGCTCAGCTGCAGGTGACTGCCAGCAGTCAGCTGCAGCTGAGCTGCACTGCATTGCCTGCAGTGCTACGGAGGCTGGATCCTCCAGCCGTCCACGGTGGCACGCTCAGCGCACACGTTGCTGCAGCAGCTATCACTGAATGGTTGTCCAAGAGCCAGTGAAGTGCTGCGCAGCTGCAAGGCTGCTGTGGAAAGACAGCAGCACTCCAGCATGAAGACAAGCAGAGAATCTTGACCCCTGCATGCAAGGCTGCTGATGCATGCAACGTTGTCATGACCCACTGTACTGCGCCAGGCGCTCTAGCTCAGCTGGATCGTCCAGCGTGGGCCAGCCTGCTGTGGAATAAGCCATGCATCATGCATAATAATAATAATAGTAATAATAATAATAATAATAATCAATCCTTGTAAGCCATACCTTTCGGCATCGGCAACCGCGCCTCACCCACTGCATCATGCATGTCATGCACCAACTTGGTATGGTGTTGTTGAACACTACTTCCAGGCCTTCCCTGCGGCAGCCGCAGCACGGTGCAGCCTGCACTGCGTGACGCTGACTGCTGCGCTGCTGGCGTCAGCTCAGCTGCCTCAGCGTGAGTGAGGCTGATGGCAGCAGCCGCTGCTGTGCGGCAGCAGCAGCAGCAGCAGCGTAAAGGCTTTGCGGCACTCTGCAAGCGCTGCTTGCGCCGCGCAGTGACTGTGCCTGGAAGCTGGGGGAACTGTTCAAAAACCGTTCAAAGGTTCTGCCAGACAAAACGGTCATGTTCAACGAAGACAACCAAGCTCAGGTGACCTGCCAGCGTTTGGCGGCCAGGCCCTAGCAGCGCTACCGTAGCCTGATACTGTCACAGTACTCTACGTGCATCATGATGATGGTAACCGTTACTGTAGGCTAAAGAGGTGCTTGATTGGCCGTGCTCAGTGCCAGTTGGCATCAGCACCCAGCCTGCAGCACCTGCCAGGTCTGTCGGACTTTTTCCGATGAATGATTCAAGTTGACTCAACGAGGTGCAGTTTCTGTCTAATCGTTCAAGTTGAAGGCATCACGCCACTGGCAGTCACTGGCGCCCGGCTGCACTGTGCACACGGTGTGAGATGCCATCATGGCATGCAGTGCAACAGCAGCACCAGTGGACTCCGTCCACCAGTGGACTCCGTCCACCAGTGGACTCCGTCCACCAGTGGACTCCGTTGATTGCTGGCTATATACACACCGGCCCTGCTAGGTATGCAGTCCACCGTATGGGGTGATTCCCACATGCTGCCTAGTAAGGGGTGTAAGGGTCTGGGTGGTCTACCTTACACCAAAAATAGAGAGAATAATCAGTCTGCTTTCCGCCTCCCCAGTGGGTGAGGCGCGGTTGCCGATGCCGAAAGGTATGGCTTACAAGGATTGATTATTATTATTATTAGCAGCACCAGTGCAGTACTGCTTACTGAGTGATTCCACATGCAAGAAAGCACTGCTTGGCAGTGCCACTGCAGTCAGACTGCAGTCGGACTGCCTGACAAGCCGACATGCAGAGTTCAACTCTGTGTCCGACACAACTACCAGCCCAGTGGGCTGTGCAAAAGAGAATGTCCTGCAGCCTATGATACTACTTGCAGCGGCTGCACAAGTACTGCTGGCTCCCGGTGGCACCAGCGGTAGGGCTCTGATTTTCAGCAAGTGTTGCTGACAGCTGCCCCGGGCATGCGGCATGATGCAGCACTGCTGCTTGACGGTCGAACCTCGAAGTTGATGCTATGAAGGTGTCCGACGGCGTTGGCAATGCTGGCAGCAGTTTGCTGCTCAGCAGGCTGCAGCCTGCAGTCGGCAGCAACGGGATGCGACAGGGATTAAAGCAGCAGCAGGCTGCCCGGCTGTCAGTGACTGAAAGTACCGTACGTACGGTATACCCTTATGGTGACCATAGTAGTGCTCAGCTGCTGCAGCACTGCCATGCGGCATGGTGCTGACGAGCACTCTCCGCTTCAACTCACCCTGCCAGTACCGCACACCACTGCAGCCCAACTTGAGAGCATTGCCGTGTCACACTGTGACGCGGCGTCGAGTTTTACATCGGTGCCACTGGGATGTGCGCAATAGTTGCATAATACATACAACTGCAAAACATAATGGAGCGGTGCTCCCTCCTTCTTCCGCCCCGGGGGGGGGGGGGGGGGGGGGG
>CADDIJ020000101.1:0-60393 GCA_902809745.2 Tetradesmus lagerheimii
GCTGAAGAAATGCGGCCATGCTGCACACCTGCCTGCAGCAATTGAAACATCTGTCCACTGCTGAAGTGTTGTGCTGCTAGCAGCTGGTACACTGCCCATGGAATGCCATCATACTGCACAGCTGCTTGCAGCAGTTGGAAGATCTGTTCACTGCTGAGCTGCTGTGCTGCCGGCAGCTCACACAGTGGCCGAATGTTGCCATACAATTGCGCCAGTGAGGAGTTGAAATGGCTTCCAGCGCCGCCCCTGCAAACGAGGAAGCGTGGAAGGAGTCCACCAATCCTGTCGACCACTGTGAGGTTGTCGCTAAAGAAACCAACACAACTGATTACAAGTGCAATCACTGCAACCACACGTTCAGTGGCACCAAAACACGCTGCTATGTGCACCTTACTGGGGACGGCAGTGGGGTCAGGAAGTGCAGCAAGTCCTGTCGAGGTGCAGCGTGCCTTGAAGGCTGCTAAGGCTCAGAATCAGGGCAAGGGTAACCTCAAGCGCAAGGCAGAGGAGGATCTGCAGGAACAGAGGCGCAGCAGCCACTCTGAGGCAGGCGCTGGGCCAAGCAGTGCAGCAGCAGCAGCAGCAACTGATGGGTTTGACAGCACTCCGGTGAGCATTGAAAACTGTACAGCAGGCAGCAGTTTGGGTTCTTGCAAAAATTTGGCAGCTAGTTTCACCACCCATTGCGTGGGATGTGGCAGTCGCTCACATGTACACAATGCTGCTGCTGCTGCTGCTACTGCTGCTGGTGTGCCCGTAGATTGGCAGGGCATTCAAGAGTGCTGATGCCCAGAGCGTGCATGATGCCTTGGCAGATCTGATCTTCTTGGAGGGCCTGCCCATGCGGCTGGTGAAGAGCAAGTACCTGCGCAGCTTCATTGACGCTGTGTCCACCCATGTTGAGCACAGACTGGTGTCCAGTGGCAAGGTCAAGTTCGTCAAGGGCCGGTGAGTCAGTGACTGCCTGCTCAGGCATGCTATGCATTGCATTGCATTGCACCGCACTTCCAGGAATGTACTGCAGCAGCAACTGGGGTCTGCAGCCCTTTCTTTCCTGACATTCCATGATAATTTCCCTTGCTTTCATTGCTGCTGCCAACTGCAGTGAGGACTTGCCTACGCCCACCTACTAGCCCATGGGTTACAACACCCTGCGCACTACGTGCCTGGATGCAGCAAAGCAGCGCATACAGCAGCAGTTGAAGAAATGGGACAAGCGGGCCAACAGCACAGGCATGACCATCAGCTGTGACGGCTGGAGCGATGCCGCCCCATCCTGAACGTGCTGGCCACCTGCCCTAAGGGTGCTATGTTCCTGGGTGCAGTGGATACCAGTGGTGAAACCAAGTCAGCTGAGTACATCGCTGGGGTGCTGACTGAGTACATTGAGGCTGTGGGGCCTGAGAGGGTTGTGCAGGTGGGTGCTGTGGTTGGGCATTAGGGGAGCAGTTTGCACAGGTGCAGATTTGCTGTGGATTGGCTGACGGACTGGGCTGCACATTGCAATTGCCAGCAACCACTGATACTGTCTAGTCTTTGCAGCTCAGAGTTGACAATTTGCCTGCTGTGTGGGCTGCTGCTGTGGCCAGGTCACTACCGACAACGCCGCCAACTGCAAGGCTGCAGGCAGCCTGATTGAGCAAGCCTGCCCTCACATCATATGGTCCCCATGCGTAGCGCACGTGTGCGACCTGGCGATTGAGGACATTTTCAAGCTGGACTACTTCAAGGAGGTGCACGATGACACCAAGGGCTTTGTCACCTTCATCAACAACCACCAGGCCACCCTAGCAGCATGGCGCAACCACACAGCAACCGATGGTGCCATTGACCTCACAGGGCAGCCAGCCTCAAGCAGTGCCAGCAGCAAGGTCCTTGCGCTGGTGAAGCCTGGTGAGACACGCTTTGCCAGTGCCTTCCTCATGCTGGAGCGCACCCTGAAGGTCAGGTCCAGGCTGGAGCAGTTTGCGGTGTCTGATGGCTGGAAGGCTGCCATTGCTGACATGAAGCGTGCTGACAAGGTGGGTTGGTGCAGTGCACACGTGCAGGTAGAGTGAGTTGACTCAGCGGCTGGTGGCAGCTTGTACATGTGTTGGATTCTTGCAGCCACTGCAGAGCTGGCCCAGCATATCATATGAGTGACTCAGCAAATGGCATTAAGGTTGCAGCGGTGCAGAGGTCAAGACAATGCTGTGTGGGATGCACAACTGCAGTTAGCCGTTGACTGTCATGTTTTTATAACCGTTACTGCTGGTGCTGCCACTGCTTTGTGCCTTCCAGGACAAGGCTGATGAGATCAAGAGCCTTATCTTGGGCTCTGCCCATTGGGAGGTGGTGGAGCAGGTGGTGAAGCTGTGTGAGCCCATCATCCGGCTGCTGCGCATTGCCGATGGCGGCAGCCCCTCAACTGGCAAGATTCACTCCCGTGCTTATGGGGTGCAGCAGCGCATTGTAACAGCAGAGAGGGAGCTCAGCATTCCAGCAGCAGTGGTTAGGCAGGTGCAGCAGGTGTGGAAGAGCAGGTGGGACTTCATGTTCAGCCCAATGCATGGGACTGCCTATTGTCTGGACCCTGAGTTCCTCAGCGATGAGGGGCTTGATCTGGGCAACACAGCCGATTGTAGTGTGCAGGACCTGCTCACAATGATGAAGAGGCTGCTGCCAGAGGAGGAGCACCAAGCAGCTCGGCTGTCCTACTCAGCGCTTAGGGCAGAGGAGGGGTTGTTTGGGAGTGATGAGGCTGCTGCTGATGCTTCCTGCATGCCAGCACACCAGTGGTGGGCCATATATGGGGCAAAGCATCCTGAGCTGAAGAAGCTCGCTGTCCGCCTGCTGTCCCAGGTGTCCTCTGCTTGCTCCGGTGAGTGCGCTTGGTCAGCTTATGACTTCATTCACAACAAGCGCCGCAACCGGCTGACTGCTGCTCGTGCGCGTGACCTGGTGTATGTTTTTACCAATGGGAGGCTGGTTGATAAGATGGCAGACGGGGAGGAGACCTTTGTTGGCTGGGAGGAGGAGGAGGAGATGGAGGGGGATGTTGTGTAAACCTTACACATGCTGCTACGTTGTGTAACACACAGCCAACTTGGTGGCACTACTGTCCAGCATGCAGATGCATCATATATGTTTCAGAGTTAAAGTCCACACTAATTACAGCATAATATTAATAGTAAAAACATCAGAAATATATGTATCTTTCAGGGGCCATAGGCCAGCAGGATGCATCAGTGATGCAGCAGCAGCAGCAACCTGGTGGCCCAGTGCCAACGTACAGGAACGTACAAGGGGTACGTACAGAACCCCCAAACCAGCGTACAACGTACAACGTACAGCGTACAGCGTACGGGACGTACAGCGTACTGAGCATCCCTGTCCAGACCTATGTGTCAGCGGCTGTCATGGCATTGCGGTTTGCGTTCAGCATGTAGTCAAGCGACCGGTGTCAGCCAGCAGCAACCGCTCTGGCAGCCACAGCAGCTGCATGCTCGTGTAGTTTGCAATAGACGGTGTGCAGCACAGCATTTCTTTGACTTTATTGCAAACAAGAGCTTAGCATACATGCAGCACTTGCAGTTGTGCGCGTAGCTTTATGCAGTGTGCAGTGCTGCACTCGACTGTGCACGCACGCAGTCAAACTGTCATATAAGTAGAACTGTCACTGCACACCTGGTTGTGTCTGCAATGCGGCAGACTCCATGAGCTGGGATTGACATGGACTGGAGTCCTGTGCATCACTCATCAAGCGATTTTGTTTGCTGCTGGTGCTGCTGGTGCTGCTGCTGCTGCTTCCGCTGCCACCATGCGTGCCCGCAGACTTTGAGTGAACTTGACCTGCACCATGTTGACATGCTGCAGCTGGCCTTGAACAGCACGTGTCTCTCAACAGCTTCTGCAGCGGTGCAAAGGCTACAGCTTCGGCCACTTGAACAGCGCGATGCGCACCGGCTGCTGCTCACTGCAGCAGCAAGCCAGAGTGCACACCGCCTGCTGTCCGGCGTAATGTCCTGCCAGCACGTGCAGCGGCACTTGGACGCAGCAAGGCATGAAGCAGTGATCACGCTGCTGGTCGCGCATAGCCCATACTTTTGGGAGGAAGTGACACACAGCATGCTCGAGTTCTTGCTGTCCCTTGGACTGCAGCCAGCAGCAGAGCAGCTGGCAAGGGAGGTAGTGGCACGGCTGATGCTTACAGAGCTTCAGAGGGGCAGCTTTGAGTATGTGCAGTGCATGCTTGCAGATGCCATGTGGCGGCCACTGCCCGATCCGCAAATGCTGCGCACCATCGCAAGCGGTCAGGTTGAGAGCATGCTGCTAGCCGCAATTCAGGGAGCCAGCCAGCAGCGCACAAACGGCTTGCGCAGTGCACAGCTGCTGTCCAAGCGAGCTGCAAAGCTAGCACGTGTGGCAGCAGCGAAACACATGCAGTCTTGCGTGCGCGAGTTGTGCAAGCTGCCGGGCGCAGCAGAACTCAGCAGCACGACAGTTGCTGAGCTGCTGCAGGCTGCACTGCAGCTGCAGGATTGGGGCGCTTCCAAGACCGTTGCCGCTCTGTGCGAGCTGCCACCAGCAGCAGGCATCAGCGCAAAGGAGTTGGTGCAGCTGCTGCAGGCAGCTTCTGCGCAGTGCCGCGTTTGGAACACCGCCAGTGATGCAGCGTTAGACAGCCTGTACAGGTTGCTGGCAGCCAGGTACCAGCGCAACGCAGACGCAGCAGAGCTGATTGCAGCAGCGTGGAGTGTGGCGCTGGTGCTGCTTTGGGTGAGCTGTGCAGGCTGCGAGCAGTGCAGGAGCTCAGCAGTGCAGCAGTGGTTGCAGCACTGGAAGCAGCTCACAAGGCTGGCGGTTGCTTGTGTACAGGTATAGGGAAGCTGTGCAACCTGCCAGCAGCGCAGCAGATCAGCAGTGAGGCAGTGGCGCAGCTGCTGCTGGCAGCTGCCAGTCACAAGGACTGTGACTGCCGCATGCTCCTGCTGTCACTGCCAGCAGCTAGGCCAGCAGCATAGCAGTTCATCAGCATCATGCTGCCATGATGGCAGCATGGTACTGCAAGAGAACATGGGGTTGCAGCTTCAAGCACCACGGTGATATCGCTACAAGTGGTTGCATGGTGTGGTGTGGAAGGTTGATGCTGGGTGGTTGTGCACCAGGCACTGCCGCAGCGGCTACTAGCAATTGTGGGGTACACAGAGACACTGCACTGTTGATGCTAAAGCATGTTGTAACATATGATGACGAGTTTCACTGCACTGCACTAGTGCGCAGTACTGCTCTGGGAGCAGTGCTGACCACTGGATGATCTGTGATGCAGCACCAAACGGGTGATTAGTTGCGGTCATCCTGCAACCTGCATGAGACAGATTGATTCCATGTTACTCTTCCTAATGTTGTTGTTTCTTTGCATGTGTTAGTCAACCAACAGGAGTGGTTATAACCACTAATCAGTGGTGCTTGTGCGCGGCCCTCCTGGGGATAGGTGCAACAGCAGGTGCTGTTGCTGGCTAGCGTCAGCCTTGAGGCAAGATGTGCATTGATTTGCAAAATTTGAGGGCAGATGTATACGCAAACGTTGATATATAGGTGGCGGTCATGGCTATTCGATGTAACAGTGTGTCCAAGGTAGCAGCCCATCAGCACTTCACGAATGGGCACTAATAACCCTGCAGTACTGCTGTTAGTCTCCTGTTCCCGACCGGAAGGCCACACACGAGACATCTGCGCACTTGTTGATTCAATCTGCTCCTCTCAGACAATGATCGACGTTGCAACAAACGATGGTCGCATCCTCGAGGCGCTGCACAGCTGCCCGAAGCTGTGCACGCACATGGGCTTGCAGGGCCTGGCCTGCCTCGCTGCTTGCAGCAACAGTTTGCAGAAAGAATGCTTAGATTGCTGCACACGCGAAGCTGTGGCACTGGCAGCTGCTGCGATCGCTGCACTTGCTACAGCAATCGGCAGGTAGCAGGAGCAGCAACTCCAGGCAGTGGGGTGGCTGCTGCGCTACCTGCCTGCAGCAGCAACAGCTTCCTTGACAGATCAGCTGCTCAGAGTGCAAAACGTGCCTCTGCAAAGCGCAAAAGCACTGGTAGCAGCTGGAGTGCGCATCACTTATGCACAGCTGCTGGCTGCAGCGCACAGTATATACCATATATGGTGGCAGGAGTGGAGGTGTGGGTGCAGGCACAGCAACAGCTGGGAGTGCCATCAGACGTCCCTGATCCAGCTGTTTCTATCTGCTGCTACGACCCATGGGTGAGTTACTTCAAGGTAATTGCCAGGTTTTGCCTTGTGCTCACAAGCTGCGTAAGTGACACTGCCCGGCAATGCTGGGCAGCTGCAGCACCCATAGGCAGCACCTGCAATGTCGATGTTGAAGATGCAGGGGTTGCTGATGCAGCAGTGTGCACAGAGCATCTACGTAACAGTATGATAGGAGCAACTGTTGCAAGGTGCCAGACTGCGGATCTGGCTTCCTGCAGATACTGCGTAGCAAGCAGTGGTCAACAACTGCATGCACCAACTCGGCTCGACATAATGTGCTGTTACAGGTGTCAAACAGTCGGTCTTTGCAAGCACGAGTACCCTTGTTACATTACATTACATTACATTACATACTCCACCCAACAAGGAGTGGGAACCCCATTAGGAGCCAACGAGAGGCTCATAGGGGGAGGGACACTCGAAGAAAACATCATCATCATCATCATCATCGTCATCAACAACATTCTCAGAAAGAGAAGAAACTACCGAGAAGAACTCATCAACATCCTCGATCACCTGAGCAATCGACTGAGAAGACAACAGAGACTCAGGATCGGTATCTGGTTGACACCGCATCAGATAGCAACAGTGCACAAAGGCAGCTACCAAAGCAGGACGCTGCTGCATGAAAGTGGCCATATCTGGCCCTGCAGGGTGACATGAAGTAATATTAGTCCACGTCTGAGACGAACCACCAAAGGGCTCGAATAGCATAGCAAAACGCTCACGGACAGGCGCATAGAAAGGACACTCAAATATCATGTGGAACTCATCCTCGACTTGCCCAGAGGAACACCCGGGGCGCAGACAGACACGCTCATCACGTGGGATAGGTGGGCGTTGCCACCGACCACTACACACCGCAAATCATGAGCACCCAAACGAAAACGAGTCAGAGACCCCACATGCTCCATGTTAAGCCCAGCAGTGCGTAACACATACTTAGGGCACCAGGCAGCAGGACGAGCTGACCGCATATCGTCATAGGAACAAGCTGCAAACCACCTCTCATAAGTACAGAAAACGCCACATTGCGTGACCCAGCCCTGCATCCTAGGTGTCCTTACTTACTGTATGCACTCTTTGCCAAAGCATTGCCAAGCACGCCTTCCGACGCACAGCACGGTTCTGCTGCTGCCTGCCGCTACCACCAGGGTGTTTTCGAGGCACCAACCGCTCAACTTGCAGCCGACATAGACATAGACATAGACATAGACATAGACATAGACATCCTGCAGCTGTCTCTGAACAGCAGCGACTCATACACAGCCAGGAAAGCAGTGTATATTCTGCGCCTGCCTGCGTGTCGCCTACAGCCGCACCAAGCACGCCAGCTGCTGCTCACTGTTGCAGCAAGCCATCCAGGGCTGCTGCTGCAGGACGTGCTGATTTGCCAGGGGGTGCAGAAGCACATAGATGCAGCCACGCGCGAAGCAGTGATTGAGCAGCTGCTGAGGCACGAATACGACCTGCAAGAGAGCGTCATCCGTCTGATGTCCATGGTGGTCCTGCCGAATGATGATCTGCGGCCAGCAGCAGCTCAGCTTGCAAGGGACATTGTGGCACGGCTGCTGCTAGCAGCGCTACAGAGGGGTAGGTTTGAGTCGCTCAGGTTTGTGGAAGACATGCTTGCCAATCAGCAAGAGGCACTTCACGCCCTGACAAGCGACCAGCTTGAGAGCCTGCTGCTAGCCGCACTTGAGCAAGACAGCCAGGAGTGCGTGCACGGGTTGTGCAACCTGCCAAGAGCAGCAGAACTCAGCGGCACAGCTGTCAGCAAGCTGCTGTGGGCTGCACTGCAGCTGCAGGGTTGGGGCTGCGTTGACGCAGTTACCGCCTTGTGCCAGCTGCCAGCAGTAGCACACATCAGTCCCCATGAGATGATGCGGCTGTTGATAAATCATGTTCCCTGCGCAGCGTTGATGATGATATGATAAGCGCAGTCAGTTGGATAGCAGTAGACAGGCTGCGCAAGGTAATCAGGAATCAAAGCACCAGTTTTGTCGCAGAGTTGCTTGCTGCAGCTGCGGAGTGTGCGCTTGTGATGCTATGGATGAGGTGTGCAGCCTGCCAACCGCGCAGACGCTCAGCAGCGCAGAAGTGCTTCCAGCGCTAGAAGCAGCTGTGAGGATGGGCAGTGATTCATGCGCAGAGAAGCTGTGCAACCTGCCAGGAGCGCAGCAGCTCAGCAGCGCAGCAGTGCTTCCAGTCCTACAAGCAGCTGTGATGAGAGGCAGTGAAAGGTTTACAGAGCAGCTGTGCAAGCTGTGAGGAGCGCAACAGCTCAGCAGTGAGGCAGTCGCGCAGCTACTGCAGGCAACTGCCAGTCACAGTTCTTGTGACTGCTGCATGCTCCAGCTGTCGCTGTCAGCAGCCGGCCAGCAGCATAGCAGTTCATAACTTGGTAGGAGGGTTCTGCAAGAGAACATGAGGTTGCAGCTTGCAACACAGTGACATTGTTGCAAGAGCCGTGTGGTGTAGTGTGGAGATTGTGATGCTGGGTTGTGCTGGAGGTGGCAGTGAAGCTCAAGACCTATGCATGATAATGTCATCTGTGCAGCGTTATCTGGCGCACACACTTCCAGTATACCTTTGTGTTGTTGTGCCAGCTTTATTGACGAAACATTACATTACATTACATTACATACTCCACCCAACAAGGAGTGGGAACCCCATTAGGAGCCAACGAGAGGCTCATAGGGGGAGAAACATGTTCTCTACTGGTGCCTGCTATGCAGCATCAAGGAAGCATTGGCACAACGTGTGTGGCAGACCCGCTGCGCACTGCTGTGAAAGCTGCCAGCGTTGGTTGTGACAAAGTTGTTGTGTAAGCTGCCAGCAGCACAGCAGATCAGCTGCACAGATGTACTACATCAGCGGCTGATGTGATGCTGGCAGCAGCAAAGAGTGGGGCCGCAATGCATGTTGCACGTGTTTGGACTGTGTGCAGAAAGTTTCTTACTTGGGTACAGGTTGCCAGGCTGTTGGACGTGTCTGTGAGGATTGGTAGCCTACCATCGGATGGCTACATAGCGCTGCTGTGCCAGCTGCCAGCAGCTGGTGTGCATAGGTGCGGCAGCGGCGGCGCAGTTGCTGCAGGTAGTCCTAGAACTGCAGGCCTGCAGCAGGATCGTGCAGGTTTTGAAAGGATACAGCTGTAGGGCGCACTACTTTGTAGGGGCCGTGGTGCTGTAGTATCCTGGATACGATACGGGAAGGGTACAGCTTCTTGGCAGCCTGTTGCTGCAAACATGTCGTGACATGCATATGCAGTTCATATTTGTGGATCTCCAGCTGGAGGTCAGCAGGCATTTGCTGGGCCTGCAGGAGTGGCGAATGTGGCAGCAGATATTTCAAGCCAGATATAGGTATGTTTGGCATATTATGAAGGGGAATGAGAGTGATCGACTGCAATCAAACGGCGGTTAGTCAGCAACCGTCAATGTTATTCTGCTTGTCGGTGATGTGCAACTGTCACTTCACGGACATCTGCACGGCTTGAGTTGAGGCATTAAAGCAATTTTCAATCTGTGATTGGTTCAAAGCTTTCGATTGGCGTGTAAGCAGCGCGTGTGGCACTCTCGACTGTCAAGCACATTGCACCCGCCCAGCCGCGAAAGCACTGCTTGAACGCCATGGATGCATTCTCACTATCACTAAAGTTTAAAACCTGTGCATTATGATAGTGACGCCATCTAATCAGCGTGAGCAGCGCATAGATAGCTTTCTGCACAGCTGCCCGGAGCTGTGCATGGAGCTGGGCCTGCAGGGCCTGGCACGGCTCGCCACAGCCAGCAGCGGCCTCAAGGACGCTTGCCATACAAATCTAAGCTTGGTTTCATCCAGCTGGCTTGCTTTAGCCATACATACCCACGAGGACACACATCACTGGCAAGCAGCAGTGTGGGTGCTGCAGCGGCAGTTGCGGAGCAGAGCAGTTCGCACACACACCAATGGTACCTATCGATGTGGTTCAGGACTTTGTAGCAGTCGATACCTGTGTTATGTAAGCACAGCTGCTTGCAGCATCACACAACCTGGTGGCGGGAGTGGAGGTGCGGGTGCAGGTGCAGGTGCAGCAGCAACTGGGCATTCAAACTGACATCCAGCAGTGGCAGAGGCGATATGCTGCAGCGGCATCAGCAGCATCTACATTTACTGGGTGAGTCTAGGCCTGCTGAGCGGGAGCTGCTTTAGTGGCCGAAGTACTGCACGCAGCACATCCCTGAAGTTTCAGCTTAGCAGCAGAATTCTGCGAGCATGATTACAGATTTGGCTGTTGCAGTAAGTTGCCGCCAGTCGAAACTTTCAACGCCTGCCTCTGACACAAGGCAATGTTTTGCTGCTGTTGCCGACACGTATGACATGCTGCTGTTTAGCAACCTGGAGTCTGGCGTCCTGTGGGTGTTTGATGCCCCATTGAATCTCCATTACTTCACGTGGCAGCTCAAGCTGGTGCTCCAGTACGCACGCTGCTGGGCTACTTCAACAACGCAGGGCAGCATGAGCAGGCGCAACTGGTGGGTTTTCAGAGTGGTTTTTGTTGCTGTGGCTGGCTGTGTGTGTACGTGCATGCCTGCTGCACTTTGCCACCTGCACTAGGCAGTGCCAGGCTGCCGGCTCGGCCAAGACCGGTTTGTAGGATCTGCGGGTGCAGTAGAGGAGCATGGATGTCTGATGAGTTCCGGTGCTCAGCATAACATTGCAATGTTTGTGTGAGGGTGGCCTAGCGCCACTCGCATGTGCTCAGCGCCTCAAGACGTGGTTCTTGAGGCCCTCTGTGCACCTCTGCCATCGTTCTTCTCTCCTGTGCAGGCGCTGCATGAGCTGGAGCAGGCATACAAGAAGGCCACCGGCAGTGGCAGGCCTTGTGATGTTCCAGACGAAGAAGATGCAGGCTCCCTACTCAGCGTTGATGTCAACGGGTTGCTCGTGCATGCTGGCACCATCTGCTCTGAAAAGAGGATCTTGATGCAGGGTGCGGCGGTGATGGACATGCTGAGGCGGGCAGGCGGCAAGGAGGCGCGCAACTTATGCACCTTGGACCTTTGGACACTGGTGGGTTCTCAGAGTGGTTTTTGTTGCTGTGGCTGGCTGTGTGCGTGTGTACGTGCATCTGCCTCACTTTGCGAGCAGCGAAAGGGCGCGCTAAGGCCGCGGGCCTGGCCATCACCTAAAGTTGTATTTGCGGGTGCGGAGCAGTAGGGCATGGATGTCTGACGGGTTTTGGTGCTCAGCATGCATTGCAATGTTTGTGTGAGGGTGGCCTAGCGCCACTCGCATGTGCTCAGCGCCTCAAGACGTGGTTCTTGAGGCCCTTTGTGCACCTCTGCTGTCGAATTTGTCTCCTGTGCAGGCGCTGCACAACCTGCAGCTGGTGTACAACAAGACAGTGGCAGGCCTGGTGAAGTTCCGGGCGCTGAAGATAAAGGAGAAGAAAGAAGACAGCAATGCTGCCCTCTTCCTGGAGGTGCTGCGCCGCGCTGGGCTCAGCGGCCAGTTGCCAGAGCTTACACCTGGGCATCAGAGGTAGGCCCTGCTCGCCAGCGCTGCAATGTCTGCGCATACATACACTCTCTCTTTTGCTGCTCAAGCGTAAGGTTATGTAAAGGGCTTCTGGCGAGCAAAGATATCGACTGCGGTCCTGGTACATGCTTTGGTGTGCCACAGCCTCTTTTTGTACGTTTATCAGGACATGTCTGAGTGGCAAGCAGTGGTTTTCTAACACTAGCAGTGCTGGCAGCACGGTCTCTAGAGAGCAGATCTGCTGCACTGCCTTGGGCATGTAGTTTTGCTTGCTGGCTATGCTGTGCTGATGATACAATGTTGAGTTTGTTGTCGTAAGAGTGCAAAAAGCTTTCCAACGCGAAGTCGCAGCCACCAACTCTGCGGACTGGATGTTCTCGCAGAGCTTCACGCCAAGGTGTGACCGCACACCGCGAGCGGCAGTTTCGCAGGCAGCTGGGAGAATCTGCTGAATGCAAAGTTACTGTAGTTATATGTAACCACAGACTCTGTAACGCGCAGTTATCACTTTGATGTTGAAGTTTCACAGCTCCGCACCTGTCGATCAACCTCTTGGCGTGATGGCAGCACGTGGGCAGCTCTTTCGGTACACATATGCTGGTTTGATGCTGCTTTTATGTGCCGCAGCTGTAACAGCGCTGTCACAAATGCAAATGGTTGTGGCAGCAGTGCAGCCACGGCCGGGATACGGGTTTTCAGCAGCTGGAAAAGAGGTTCGATGTCCCAAAGGCACTTTTAACACAGCAGTTGCAGGGCAGAGAAGCTGCGTCAGCTGTCCTGCTGGTTTTACTACACCAGCAGATGGCACCGCCACAGCTGCTTGCTTCGTGCGTCCTGGGTGGTGAGCAATGATGACTTTACGTACTCACTGCTGTTTAAAACCTGTTTGCGGTGGGAGCACGAGTGTTGGCGTGTACCATGGCTGTGGCGCACTCCATTGCTGCTTGGTTGCAACAGCAGCACCCCATGTGAACAAGAACTGCAGCACACAGCAGCGATACATACTCCCACAGAATCAAAAATCATAAATTTCACTTGGCATCATTAGATCCTGAGTGCTGCATCAAGCTCCGACCATTCCTGCTGGTCCCGTGTGCAGCCTTGTGATGCCATCGCAGTGCGCACTGACTTAATCTAGCACATCTGCATGTGCTCGAACTGCAGGGAAGTGGATGTAAAATCAAAGCAGCCAAGACCATGTGACAAAGGCAGCTGGTCACCTGGAGGCACTCCAAAGGACCCAACTGGAAGCTGCACCAAGTGCCCCACTGGCCTCACCACACAAACGGACGAATCAGCCAAAGCAACTGACTGCGAAGGTCCGCAACAGCTGTAACCGCTGCTGACAGCAGGACTTGCAACCACTTGACAACCTGCTGCTGCACTGATTATGCGGTCAGGGATTGTCTGCCCCCAAGGAGCATAAAACAACCAACCCATGACCCTGTGGCTGAAGCTCATCCCTGCTGCAGCTATATGTGTGACAGCTGCTGTGTTTGATGGCCCGTGCATACCGTGTGCCTGGCCGTGGCAACCAAACCCTCCATACTTGCTGCCGCTGCTGCTGCTGCTGCTGCTGCTGCCTGCGTGCAGTGTGCCTGGAGGGCCGTGGTGGCACCAGCTGTGCGTTGTGCGCTGCTGGCAGCTTCAGTGCTGGCGGGGGCAGGCGCAGCCCCTGCACTGCCTGCGAGCCGGGTCAAACTAGCCCAAAAGGCACCACCAACCCTGCACAGTGCTTTGCAGCCATGATGCAAGTGAGTGGCAGCCATGATGCAAGTGAGTGGCAGCCATGATGCAAGTGAGTGGCAGCCATGATGCAAGTGAGTGGCAGCCATGATGCAAGTGAGTGGCAGCCATGATGCAAGTGAGTGGCAGCCATGATGCAAGTGAGTGGCAGCCATGATGCAAGTGAGTGGCAGCCATGATGCAAGTGAGTGGCAGCCATGATGCAAGTGAGTGGCAGCCATGATGCAAGTGAGTGGCAGCCATGATGCAAGTGAGTGGCAGCCATGATGCAAGTGAGTGGCAGCGCCTTGGCTCACCTGCTGGAGATTAGACCACTGCCACGAGGCCCTGTTCGGGCACGACACTGGTGCAATGCTATCAAGGCAATAGTGTAGACAACTTGTTGAACTGCCCTGGAGTGTACTACACAGCTGAACTGCGTAACTTCTGTATGGCATACAAGACGGCCCTGTGCAGCAGCGTGTGCCCCCAACATGGTGGTGTGGCGCTGCTGTTCATGTTCAGGGTGTTCATGGTGTATCCACATCCAGGTGTATCAACTCTTCATTGACTCTCAGCAGTGCATCTGCCATCATGATGAATGATCACTGCACGTTACTGCCATGCAGGCTGACCAGGATTACTTCCCCCTCAGTGACGACAAGCTCTGGAGGAGCGTGGCTGCACAGAGCGTGGAGGCGTGTGCAGCAGCATGTGCAGCCAGCACTGGCGAAGGCAGCAGCCCACCTGCATGCATCATGTACAGGTGCGAATGGGGCGGCAGTACGCAGCCTCGCCTTGTTATGTGCAAATGCAGCTGTCATGCAGTGGACATTCATATGGATAAATCTGATGGTGATGAGTTGTCACCTTTGACCGGCTTGCATAATGTGCATGTGTGAATGGGGGTCGCAGTACGCAGACTTGCCTTGTGGTGTGCACTACAGCTGTCTTGCAGTGGATAGATTCGGTAGTGATGATCTGTCACCTTTGACCAGGGCGTCTATGTGCATGCCAGCAACGCCTCAGGCTGTTTGCCACCACACCAGCAAGCACAAGAAATCAGGCAATCCCATTCGCAACATCAACCTCAAACCTCAAGGTTAACAGCAATGTCGTCCACGCATGTGAGGGGGTGCCATCCGATGTCACTCCTCATCCTCCTGCCTTGCCTTCGCTTTTCTCTTGCTGCCTTTAGGTGGTCAGATGATGCCGGTTGCCAGCAGCTGCAGGAGCAACAAACGCTGCCAAACTCCTCCCTGCTGGGCTTCAAAGTCCTGCAAGGCACCGATTACGTCATCTACAGGGTTCCTGCAAGCACAACCGCTGGCGAGCAGGTCGGCAGCCAAGATGCAAAGAGCCTGAAAGGGTGCATGGCAGCGTGTGATGCGCTGAACACGTGTGAGGTGTTTAGCTTTCCAGGGTTCAAGGCAGCAGGGGCATGCAGGATGTGGGGGAGTGTGCTGGAGTCGGAGTATCAGAGTATGGTGCATGTTTCTGGGGCGCATCTGTTCTATGGCAGGGCACGGTCGCGTGCAGAAGGTTGAAATTGCAACTGCCGGCGGTGACTGTTCTGATGAGGTGGTGTTTCACTGAAGCAAGTGACTTGCTTAGTAGTGTCATACTATGGATGATCATCATTGAGCCTTTATGGAGCTGTGTTTGTCAAGGCATCTAAAGTTTCTTGTAGAGTAGCAGCAGAACGCCAACATTTGGGTGGTCACATAGGCTCTGCAGCTGTGTCAGTTGTGTTCATCAGCAATATATGCTATCGAATAGTCAGGGTAGATCCAGAGGCATAGACAGGATATACATGAAGTTCAAGCGTGGCGAATTACCCAGGCCCATTGTTCCCTCTGAGCGGGGCCTTGCACACCAAATATGCATGCATATTGTTCCAGTGCAGTGTTGTCATGAAGCCAAATGTTGCAACCACCATGCCAATTGTTGCACTGCATGCCAACAGTGTTGTGATGGCCATGGCATGGTCAGGCTACCTATGAATATATACTAGGCTCCAAGCGTGTGGTCAAGACCATAAAGCTATTCATCACAAAGCCCGTCAGTGACTGATATGCGCCTCTGAATTGCCCCAGATATCATGTGGAGTATCCATCATATGATAATATGCATCTAATCACGTGTGGCCTCGGCACGTGACTCAAGCATGCTTGAGTGCACTGCGCAGTATATCTCCTCAGATGTAACACAGCATGCATCACGATGGTGTAGAGACACAACAACATGATGTGCCGGTGACAAGGTGACAATGCATTGTCACAGTCACACAGTGCAATGAGAGGGACCCTCGTTACTTGCGGAAGTTGCATGCTATGGCAGTGCGGCAGCTCTTAAGCCTGCCTGTCCCCCACCCCCCGCCATGCACTGCCTTGCTCTCGCAGCGCAACTTGCTAATCGCTCACTGCCACACTCGGTACCGCTACCACGTGCTGCTGCTGCAATCTCAGCTCCTTAGGATCCAGAGTACCTTAGTCGAGACCGAAGGCGTCAGCCGTTGTGTCAGCTTTCCTGCAAGCGCTGCAAGGCAGCAGCAGCAGCATCCGTCAGGCAGCTGCTGAGCATGAATGGGTGCTAGCCGTAGCACTATGGCTGTGCCTCACACCTGCGGCTGCTGCTGCTGCTGCTGCTGCTGTGTATGTGCCTCTTGCAGGACTACCCAGATTTCCGGCAGGCTGAGTCACTAAAGGCAGAGGTGGACGGGCTGTGGCATTGTGGCTGTACCTCTCACCTGATGCTGCTCCTGTCACTGCTGCTGCTGCTGCTGCTCTTGCAGAACTTCCCAGATTTCCGGCAGGCTGAGTCACTAGAGGCAGAGTGCCTGCGGCAGCAGCAGCAGCAGCAGTAAAACAGCAATACTTGCGGCCTTGGTCGTTCTTGCGGCAGGAGCATCACTGCGCTGCTTGTGCACATTCGCTCGAGCACTTGCTACAGCACTGCTTCTGCTCCTTGCCAGGACTTTCTGCGCATACCGGTACATTTCAACTTTTTGAGCCGAGCAGTGCCGCGATGACAGCTGCTGTCCCTTGTCTGACATTGCACCGTATGTTGCAGGCTGCCTGAAATGTAGCTCTTTGTCAGCACACAGCAGTGCTGTCGCCTGCTTCATATATGAGGCATTGGTATCTTCACCGCAAGTGAGCAGGTGATGAGGTCACCACGAGTTTGGGCTACCGCGCCGTGTGGGCTACCATGCAGTGCAAGACCCTGCTTCCGCTCCTCACCTTGCTACTCCCGCCATACGTTGTGCTCAGGCAGCGGCTGTGCGGCATTCTGTGGCGCTCAGAGTGCCAGTGTGTCTCCTCAGACAGCAGACAAAGTGCTGAACTGTATCTGTTGCGGCTCAGCATGTATGATATGCATTGCTTCCACCTGCCTGCTGCTGCAGCAATGATGCCACCTGCCTGCTGCTGCAGCAACATACGGCATAGCAGCGCCCATCCTGCTGCAACCTACTGCACAGCCGCTGCAGCACCCAGCAGCTTGACCATCCTGTCATGGTGCGGCACAAACTGCTTGGCCTCTACCACTATCCCTTCAACCTTCTGCTTCTGCCTCTTCTGCTTCCCAGCTGCCTTTGCTGCCTTCTGACCATCCTGCTGCTGCTGCGCATCTGCCCGCCATGCTGTGTCTGTTGCTGCAGCAGCAGCCAGCAGAGCTGCCCCATCTACAGTAAGCTCTTTCAATACTTTAGCATGTCGCTTCTTGCTTGCTGCACAGCTTGCTGCCAAGTTCAACCTAGGGATGACTTCCCGCACTCGTTTGCACTCGCAGCCGGGGTGAAGATGCAGCTGATGTGGATCTGCTGCACCGTGCTGCTGCTGCTGTCCGTATTCGTTGCTTTTGATCACGCAAGGTGTGCCAGGAGCAACGCGTCTGAAGAGTCGCACTCCTAACAAGTCCTCTTCTTGCTGTGGCTCTGCTGCAGCCGCTGCTGCTGCATTGGCTGGTAGTGACTCTGGTGCTGCGGGGTCGACACCTGTAGCAGCTGCTGCATCTGCTGCATCTGCTGCATCGTCCAGTTTCTTGGCAAGGATGCTGTTGAGTGCAGCCGCGATCTGCAGGTGTCACGCACACAGACAAGGACAGCCTATCAAGCACATGGGCAGGCACACACGGTACAACACACAGCAGCGTACTCCTGCTGCTGCACCTGGCCAGCTCCAGTACTCAGATATTCAACAGCGAAACAACTGTTGCGTATGCACGAGGCAAATGCAACGCCTGCACATGCAGTTTTGCCATGTAGTGCATGAGCGATCCTGCTGGCACAAGTCCGCAGTGTAAGCTGCGCAACAGCCAGCAGCTGCATTGCATCGCAGTACCCACCCGTTTGCTGGTGATGTCAAGCTCAGCATTGTCATATTGCCCACGTGCCTCATGGTGAGGGGTGCTGCCAGCTGCTGCTGCATCATGGTGAGGGGTGCTGCTAGCTGCTGCTGCATCGCCTGTGGCTGCTGCTGCTGCATCGCCTGTGGCTGCTGCAGCTGTCCCTCCCGCTGCTGCTGCTGCAGGCTGCTGGCCGCCTCTGGTGCTTGTGCTGCGCCTACGGGCCTTGTTTTCAGCCTGCAGGCACACAGCAATCATTCTGCCTCTTCATGCATGCTTACATGTGCGTTGTTTGTGTAGCTATGCAGAGGGTAATAGGCAGTTGGCGATGATCAACGCAGCAGCTGCCGCGCACCTCTTTGCGAGCGCTCTCTGCTATGTCTTCCGCAGACACTGCAACTGCTTGGAACATCGACAGATCCTCCTCAGAGGATGAGCTGCTCGTGACCATAGTGCCTTGCTGGGCTGTCTGCTGCTGAATGCCACTGCTACTGCTACTGCTGCTGCTACTGCTGGTGGTGTTGCTGCTGCTCTGATGCAGGCGTGAGCATTCAACATGTGAGGTCAAGCAGCAATCAAGCGACCAAGCCGATGACTGTAGGCTTCGTTCGAAGGCTTCAGCGTCGCTATACGCACACAGCAGTTGTTACTGTCCTGTCACATGCACAGTCCGTGTGACATACAACGATGGTGACACGTTTCCCGCTCTTCGCGTGTAGAGTGGACGCTAGCCACGCCGAACATACCTGTGCGACTCTAACTGATAGGCAAGCGAGCGCTTCAAGCTGCAACACTTGGGCCAGGACCGAGTTGTTGAACACCACTCTGTACCTTGGTTTCTTGCACATCTGCTGATCGAGATGATCGATCCGACGACTAGCTAACGTTATGATGTGTCTGCGAGATGGAGAGCTACGGACAGCAGGTGCACAACCTGTGCAAGCAGTTGCAGCATGTGCTGGGGTCTGCTGTCACAGCACAAGCAGGTAAACTTACAGCTGCATACCTGATCAACCAGCCAGGCATGCAAGCAGACTCTTAAGTTTACAAAGCATCATTATCACAGCCAGCGACACATCCCATGAAACTGCTTGAATGTACCATCCGCAGTGATGCAGCGCATCTCATTCAGCGCCTTCTGTGGTGATGCGTCTCTCATCAACAAAGCTGTTGTTCTGCCTGCAGTGGCACCTCATGCTTATCCTGCAGGGTCTGGAGCAGCTATCTGCCAGCTGTTTGGCAGCAGCAGCAGCGCGGACAGCAGCAGCGATGACCCTGTTACAGCACAGACTGCCCAGCAAAGCCAGCAGCAGCAGCAGCAGCATAATGCAGATCAGCAGCAGCTGCTCCCAGAGATCACCCAACTGCTGTCTACCAACCAGCAGCTGCTGGTGACGTTCCTGGTCGACACACGGCAGCAGCAGCAGCAGCAGGAACAACACGCCACTGCAGGTGCTACAGCAACTTATCAGCATGCCGCACAACAACATGACACAGCTGTCACCCCAGCGCTGCAGCAGCAGCCGAAACAGGCCAACTTCACTGGCAGCAGCAGCAGCGCATGCAGCAGGTGGATGCATCCAGGGCTTCAGCAGTACCTGTACGAACTTGAGAGAGGCCCCTGGACAAGTGCTGCTGCAGCACACAGGCAGCAGCAGCAGCAGCAGCTGACGGCACATCCAGTGGCAGCACTTGCTTGCACAGAAGGTGACAGGCCAGCCGCACCAGCAGCAACAGCTGCGGGAACGGGCAACAGCAGTGCCAATGGTGCACGCGGGTTGCTGGCATGGCTTGCAGCTGCACACCCTGCAGCTGTTCACTCAGTGGATGGAAAAGTTGCTCAGAGACAGCAGCAGCAGCAGCAGACTGAGACGTCAGCTTGCAGCAGCAGCAGTGGCAACAGCATCAACAGCGTTGCAGAGTTCCTATCTGCAGCAGGTGGCAGCGGCTGCAGCATGCATCCCAACATACAGCCAGTGCTGCTGCTGGCCACAAGCAGCACACCCAGCAGCAGCAGCAGCAGTTGCTGTGCCATGGTGGCACCCCACTGCCGCACTGATCTGCAGTCACTGCTGCGCTACAGTCCCAGCAGTCTTGGTGGGGACTGGCACTTACGCTTCTTGCTGCACCAGCTGCTGCATGCACTGGCTGCACTGCATGCCCAGGGGCTGGCGTTAGGTGGCTTCTCTGCAGAGCAGCTGCTGCTGCAGCACCCGGGGTGGCTTGCTTTGCTGGCTAAGCCTGCTGGCACGCTGCTGCTGGAAGCTGGCAATGCAGCTGATCATGCCGCAGAAGGTAGAGGACAGTACAATGCTGACACCAGCAGCTTCAGACAGCTGCAAGCTTGGCAGCAGCGGCAGCAGATGTTTGTTGTCAAAGAGCCTTGGTACAGCTTGCAGCAGCTGACAGAGATGTGGCGACTACGCAGCCTCAGCAACCTGGAGTATCTGATGTGGCTGAATGCTGCTGCTGGGCGGGTGTGGGGTGACCGGAAGCGGCACCCGCTGGTGCCTTGGGTGATTGACTTCAGCACCCGACCAGACCTGTCAGGTGTGCATTTTCAATGTTTTTTTGTGTATATTCAACTCTGCAGAGCCTGTTGGTGTTAAGGTTGCACACAAATTGGTTGCGTGTGCTTAGGGCTTGATGGTCAGCGGCAGCGAGCCTTGGGTTATGCATGGGTGCCTTGGGTGATCGACTTCAGTATGCGACCAGACTCAACAGGTGTGTGGTTCAGTCGCAGTACTAACCATTGACAGTGTACGCAGACAGCGATCAAGCAATTGTCATGTGCCAGTTGACCTGCAGCTCTTCTGAACAAGTTGTTGGCAGTTGTTGTGTACTTGCATCATTGTGGCAAAATGGCGGCTTTGTCATCAATGATCAGTGCCATTATCTGTGTGATCAGCGTAGGTTATGGGCATGCATCATGCTTGTGCCAACCAGCAGATGCATCGCCGTTTACATGCGTAACATTGTGTGCACTTGTCTTGTTCTGCAGGCCACACTAGTACAGCCAGTGGCAGCAGCAGCAGCAGCGTAATGCCAGGCTGGCGTGACTTGAGCATCAGTCAGTACCGCCGCATCAAAGGCGATGCACAGCTCAGCCAAACCTACGCCATGTCAGCAGCAGCTGCTGCAGCAGCCGCCGGCCTCACCCCAAGTGAGCGTTATAACACATGTTCTAACAGTGGTAACAGCCGCCACCCCTGGGCTTGGCCTGGCGGCTGGGGAGACGCAGCATCACCATTAGCAGCCGCAGCAGCAACAGGGGACCCTTCGAGCTCAGGCGATGCTGCAGCAGCGGCAGCAGCAGCAGCAATCGTGCCGCCGCACCACATCAGTAACGAGCCAATGAGTGAGCTATCATATGCGATATACATGGCTCGTCGGCTGCCTGTCGAGCTGCTGGTCAGTTTGGTGCGGCGGTCGTTTCGGCCTGCAGAGTACCCTGCCAGCATTGAGGTGCTGTTCCACAGCAGCCCTGATGAAGCACTACCACAGTTCTACACAGACCCTAAGGTAGGCCGGCCACGCGTGGGAAGGTCTCAGTGTGTGTATGTGTGCATGCTTTGCTTGCAGCTACATGCCAGGTGGTTGCTTTTGCTGTGCTGGCACTGCTTCTGCTTGCTTTTGCAATGCCTCAAGGCGATGCACAGCCACTGCTGCCGATCCACTGGCCCGCTTGCTGCTGCACTTTGCACGCATGCAATGCTGCTCGCATATGTACACAGTGTGTCCTTCTTTGCACCGCATGCCCTAAGCATCATCCTGTCTTCTCCCGCTGTGGTCTTTCTCGCGCAGGTGTTCCAGTCGCGCCACGCAGACATGCCTGACCTGGCTGTGCCTGACTGGGCGGCAGATGCTGACGAGTTCGTGAGATTGCACAGGTAAGCATTGATACTTACCGATGCTGCTGCCCTGTTGATGCAGCCAAGTCACTTTTGTCATCAGCATGTTTGTGGCTCTGTTGTGCGGCTGTTGCAGCTGCCGCAGCTCTGTGTTTGGCCCAGATACTGCCGTCATCAGTAGGGTTCAGGTTTTGGGGTGCAGCTCTTCATCACTGCCACATGAAGCGTCTGCAGCGTAACTGCCACATCAACTGCAGACAGGCGTCTATCATATTGTGGGCACTTTTACACTGAAAATGCTGCTGAATCTGGTGCTACACCCTCGACGCACTGCCTGCAGGGCTGCGTTGGAAAGCGAGCACGTGTCAGCCAACCTGCATCGCTGGATCGACCTAACCTTTGGTGCAGCTCTGTCAGGCCCTGCCGGCCTAGCAGCAAAGAACATCCACCTTGCACCTGGCAGCCAGCAGCAGAACAGCAGCAGCAGCAGGGAGCCTGCAACACATGGGGTGTGTCAGCTGTTCAGGCACCCACATCCACCTCGCTGCAGCAGCAGCAGCAGTGGTGTCACTGGCAAGATAACTGGCGGCATCTCTCCAGCTGAGGTGCATGGGGCACGCATGCTGACAAGTACATCACATGCTGGCCCAGCAGCAGCAGCACAGCAGCTAGACAGCCAGCAGCACGGCTACCTCAGCAGTAGCCAACCACCAGCTTGGCAACAAGCGCATGTTGGGGAGGATTATCCTGACTTTCTGTATCCTGTTGCTGAGTCACTGCCTGCTCCATCACCTGAGGAGCTGGCACTGTGCTGGCGCCAGCTGTCCAGCCTGGAAGCAGCTGCTGCTGCAGGCTGCTGGCAACCAGCATCATCAACAGCAGCAGCAGCAGCAGCGGATGCAGCACCCGCAGCAAACCGTAGTGCTACGGGTGGTGTAAGCAGCAGCTGGTCAGGCAATGAGCAGTGGCAGTACAGCAGCAGCAGCAGCGGTGGGACAAGCAGCAGCAGCAGCAGCCAAGACGAGCTGCTGCCTGCCTTTGCAGCTGACTTGGCAGCAGTTGGTCACATAGCACTGCAGCTGTACCAGCAGCAGCAGCAGCAGGATGTTGCGCTGGGCAGGGCAGCTGGCATCATGACAGCACACGCAATGTCATCGAGCAGCAACAGCAGCAGCAGTGGCAGAACCTCGCAGCCTCAACCACAGCAGCAGGTGTTTCAGCCGTCACAGCAGGGTGTCCCTGCTGCCGTTGCGCTGTTTGCACAGCAGTGTGCAGCTGGCCATCTGTCTGCTACTGGGCTGCTTCACAGCAGCTTCTTCCCCAGCTGGATGGATGACGCCAGAAACTTCATGCTGAAGTTGCTGTTCACCCAGCAAGTTCACCATGAACTTCACAGCCGATCTGAGCTGAACAGCAACAGCAGGCAGGATCCAGCTGCTGCACGCTACCCAAGCACAGATGGGAATGACAGCGCAGCTACTGCCAACGCTGTTGCTGCAGCAGCAACAGCGGATGACAGCAGTGCATTTGGTGATAGCTGGCAGAAGTGTGATGTGTTTGAGTCACTGGCAAGGCTTGCAGGGCCGTGTGGCGAGCTGCAGCAGCTAGGGCAGAGCCCTGAGGCTCTGCAGCTGTGCCTGCCACCTGTGCTGTACGTCATACGCAGCAAGCTGCTGGGACAGCAGCAGCAGCAGCAGCAGAGGACTGGAGCAGTTGACAGCACAGTGCATAGCAGAACCGTCGACAGCAATGGGGCACAGAAGCAGCACCGGCAAATGACAGAGCTTGAAGCGAATGAGGCAACAAGAGATGAGGACCAACAGCAGCAGCAGCAGCAGGACTTTGTGGATGCCGTTTGTGTTGTCATCCTGCGGCTGGCATCCGTACTGTCTGCACAGCAGCTTGAGCAGCACTTGCTGCCACTGCTGCAGGAGCTGCTGACAGCTGAAAGCGAAGAAAGTGACAGGATGACAGCACCAACACTAGCAGCTAGCTCTCGCCTTCCTGACACTGCTGCAGCAGCAGCAACATCAGCTTGTGCGGCTGCTGCTGACAATGATTGTGCAAGAAGGGATGCAGCAGACAGTGCTGCTGTGCGCATTGCAGCTAGCAGACGGGCAGTGCTTCAGCCACTGCTGTGGCAGATACTGCTTACTCAGCTGCCGCAGCAGCAGCTGCTGTCTGTGCTACTGCCGCCGCTGCTGACAGCTGCTTTGGAGCCACAATCTGATTGGCTGGGAGAAGCGGCAGCAGCAGCAGCACCTGGTCTTCAGCTGCCAGGCTTCAGCAATGGTGCTGTCAACAGCATCAACATTTCAAGTGCAGCAGACAGCGCAACAGCTGCTGCTGGCTTCCTTGCGTTGATGCCAGCAGCTGTAGCAGCATCGAAAGCAGCAGGGACACAACCAGCTGCGACTGCAACAGCAGACGGAGTTAATAACACTCAGCAGCAACAGTGTTGCAGCTCACAAAGCCAGCTAGCAGCCAGCTGCCTTGCTGTGCTTGCACAAGCCTTGCCCTTTCCAGTTGTCTGTCACTATCTGCTGCGACCGCTGCTTATTGCCTTGCCTTGGGCGGGCAGCAGCAGCACATCACTCAGCCTTGCAGCGGCGTACAGATGTGACTACCAACACCTGATTGGAGCAGCACAGGCATTGCTAGCTGTAGGCAGCGTGCTTCCGCAGCGACTCGCTGCTGAGTTTGTCTTCATGCCGGTGCTGCAGCTGGCACTACTGCCCCTGCAGAGCAGCAGCAGCAGCAGTGAGGCTACTGCTGGCAGCCCTAGAGCATCAACAACCAGCAGCAGGAGAAGCTCAGCTGCTGCTGCTGCTGCTACTGGTGATGATGAGGCGCTAGTGTCACTGCATACGGTGGCAGCATTGCCGGTACTAGAAGGCTTGCTGGCTCATGTTCTACCTGCGCTAAAGCCTGAGACGGTTCTGCCAGCTGTAGCTGAAGTGACGTCACCTAATGCAGCAGCAGCAGCAGCTGCAGCAGCAGCAGCTGCAGCAGGCGTCATGGGTGCTAGCTCAAGCAGTGCTGCAGCTTCCAGCTCGCTGCAAGGGCCCAACAGTGGGGCCAGCAGCAGGGCTGGCACTCCCGCTGTACCTGCAAGCAGTAGCAGCAGTAGCAGCAGCAGTGCAACGTCAGCTCTTGCAGGCAAGCACAGTGCAGCAGGTGTGCAGCTACACCAGCTGTCACAGCTGCTGCTGCAGCCGCCGGATGTGAATGCAGCGCAGCAGAGCCCGCTGCTATACCCACGTATTGCTGCGCTGCTGCTGGTTGCTTTGGAGCAAGCGTGTGCCTCATCATCTAGCACAGCACCTACAAGCAGCAGCAGCAGTGGCAGTTACACGACGCTTGTGAGCAATTGGCTGCTGCCGCAAGTGCTGCTGCCGCTGCTGGCACCAGCAGCAGCTGAGGGCTGGCAGCAGCATGGGCAGGCTGTGGCGCGGTGTTATTGGCGTGTTGTGCTGCTGCTGTATGCTGCTGTGGTGCGGCAGTTGGGGCTGCGGGAGGTGCGCGAAGCAGTGCCAGGCTGGCACGGTGTTGAGGTGAGTGTGGTTGACGCAGCATTCACTTGATGCTGGCGCTGCAAGGCTCTTCATGGATTGGCTGCTGCTGGGTATTCAACGCAGCCACGTGGCTTAGATCAGCTTGACAGCGGCGAAGTCCGTTCCCAGGGTAGCGCAGACAAAAACAGGAAAGGTGTGCATATGCAGTGTCCACTCCTGCATGCTAGCATGAAGCACTCTACATCTGTGCATCTATGTGGAAGTGCATGAGGATTCCTCATTGTCACACACGCCCCTCCCTTGAGTAACGCGGGTGTTAATGTGAACACACAACGCATACCTCATTTGCCCATTCATTCTGCGCATCTGCAGGTGTGGCTGTCAACAGAAACGGGATGGGAGCCCCAGCAGCCACCAGTGCTGTCACCCCTGGACACAGCATCTTCTCAACAAGCACCCAGCGATGCCCACCCACTGCAGCTGCTGTGCATGCTAGCAGAGCAGGAGGCACAAGCTGCTGCTGCAGCAGCAGCAGCACGGCCATCAAGCAGCAGCAGGCATGGAAGTCTCACCGCTAGCCCGAACAGCTGGCCTTTGCCTAACACACATCAGCCGCCGGTAGCACCTAAAACACCGAAAGCAGCAGGAGGTGCCTCTGCATCAGCAGCCGCAGCTGCAGATACAGGTTGGGATGCTGCAGCTGGTAGTAGTGCACCGGGTGGTGGTAGCAGCGGCAGCAGTGCAGCTAGCAGGAGCAGCAGCGGTAACTTATCCGGCCGAGTAAGTCACCTGCTGCAGCGCATCGCAGAAGAGAAGGTTGTGCGACGCAGCCTGAACACCACACACGAGTTTCTGGAAGGTGTTGGATGGAGCATGCCTCGGCCTGTAAGTGCGTCTGCAGCAGCAGCAGCAGCTGCTGCGAGTGATCCGGCAGCACCAGCAGCCGAACAGCAGCAGAACAAGGCTGGTTTGGAGCCTGTGCTGTCAGCCGGTGCAGGGGCTGCAGCTGCTGTTGGTTTTGCAGAGCTGCTGCAACCAGACCACCCCATGCGGAGGACAGTTTCAGCACCTGTAGATCGTGCTGCAGCTGCAGCTGCTGCTGCTGCAGAGGCACCAGCAGGACTGTTGTATGCTGCCAGCTTGCAGTCGCAGCCTTCTGCCAGCAGCAGCTCTGCGATTGAGCCTACCGCACCTGCTGCTGCTGCTGCTAGCTTGCAGCCGCCTGCACAGAACCCTGCAGCAGCGGCAGCAACGCCCAATATGCCAGCGGTAGCGTCAGCAGCAGCGGCACCTGGTGCTTCTGCCAGCAGGGCACCCCCTGCGCAGAAGCGAGCAGTAGCAGGGCATGCTGCTGCTGCTGCTGCGGCTGCTGCTGCTGCTGTTGTTGGTCGTGGGTGGGCTGCTGAATTGAAAGAGCTGCGGTTGCTGCTGGAGTCCCCTGCACGCACATCATCAGGTGCGCGGCATGAAGCCTGCTGCTTTCAACGGGTGGCTCATACTCGAATAAGCTGGCTTTGTTGCTGTCCATAGGTGCATACCTCTGCTCTTTCTGCTTCTAATCATCGCGATGCATATCAGACTCACCCTGTTCTGATGTGTGTCTGCATGCCTTTCCCTGGCCGCAACCTCACACTGTGGCGCTCTGCCATTCTGTTCGACTCTATGTTTGCAGCTGAGCGAGGCCCTTCAGCAGGCAAGGAGTGGTTCTGGCTGCTCAACAACCCCCGCCTAGACCCCAGCCACCTACTGCCCACCTTCACCGCACCAGCAACACCTGGCAGCAGCATTGGCAGCAGCAGCAGCGGCAGCAGCAGGCCTTGGAGATCTGTGTGGGGCTGCTGGTGGGAGCCAGGGTGGAGCTTGGGCGCTGTGTCGCTGCATGCGTGGCCGGCACACAGGGACAGGATGCGGGCGATGGCAGTGGACCCAGGAGAGAGATGGGTGGTGACCGCAGGTGCGTTGAAATGAACGTAAATTGGTCATGCTTATAGTGTATGGTATAGTGGCTTTGCTGCTCTTGTTTCACTTCATGCATGGCACTGAGGGCAAGATGGGAGCCTTGGCAATAGGCTCTGGAGCGCGCCAAGGGTGGTGACTCCTGGTGCTGGATTTGGTGTATCAACGCATGGTGCATATGCTGAGTGCTGCTGCACTTGCTGCGCTGTGTGATATTCCCGCTGGCACGTGTTGACGTTGCTGCAGCCATCAGCCTCAACCTTGCATGCGCCATCTCCTGTCAAGACGTAAGGTGCGGGGGCACGCGTGAGGTTGGCAGGTTCTTAGTTCCACTCTGTGGTTCTAGCTGGGATGCTAGCTGATGCAGAACCCAAGGTGCAGCACGGAGGCCACACCATTCACACATCTCGCCTCATGTATGTGCCCGTCCTGCTCCGCAGGTCGCGGTGGCGCCCGTGAGGGTGGTGCCTGTGTGTTTTGGCTAGAACCACATTGGGCCTACGTGTGATTCATCTTCTCAAATAGAATCCACACTAAAATGCTTGTCACTCCACGTTTGCACCATCTGCAGGTCGTGGCGGTGCCCGTGAGGGTGGCGACTGAAATTTGGGAATAGGACCACATTAGGCCTATGTGTGACTCCTCCTCCTTTAGTTGAAGGCCACACCAAGTCGCCCATCACTCAACGCTTGTTTCATCTGCAGGTCGTGGTGGTGTTTGTGATCGTGGCGACTAAATATGGGGACTAGAACCACATTAGCCCACTAGCTTGACCCATCATTTTGTTCTGTCGCCTTCTGCAGGTCGTGGTGGCGCCCGAGAGGCTGGCAGCTCCCAAGCCCCCTCCGTGGTGCGAGCGTGGGAGCTGGCTGATGCAGAGACCAAGGTGCAGTACGCAGGCCACACCATGCACACTTCTGGATCTAGCCTCATGTATGTGCCCGTACTGCCCCCGCAGGTCGCACTCGCGCCCATGAGGGTGGCGACTAACTATTGGGGCTAGCACCACATTGGGCCTACGTGAAAATCCTCCTCTATCATTTACATGCCACACTAAATGGCCCATCCTTCCACACTTGCGCCATCTGCAGGTCGCGGTGGGGCGCGTGAGGCTGGCGGCTCCCAAGCTCCCTCCGTGGTGCGAGTGCGGGAGCTAGCAGATGCAGAGACCAAGGTGCAGTATGCATGCCACACCATTGACACTCCCGCATCCAGCCTCATGTATGTGCCCAGATTTCCTTTGGCTGGCGTGCTCGTGCTTCTGTTCACAGGTCGTGGTGGCGCACGTGAGGCTGGCAGCTCCCAAGCTCCCTCCGTGTTGCGCGTGTGGGAGCTGGCAGATGCAGAGACCAAGGTGCAGTACGCAGGCCACAGCGCGGCAGTGCACAAGCTGGCGTTCCTGGGCCCTGGCAGTGCGGCAGTTGCGTCGCTGGACGTCTCAGGCGCCATACATGTGTGGTCCCGTAGCACAGGTAGGTTGCATAGCTAAGGCTGCATCTTGGTGCTAGGTCTTCAGTCTCATTTGCGGTTGCAATCAGCGTCCGGTGGCGGGCGATGGCATCTCTTTCATAGTTTGCACGCTGTTTGTGGTAGATGTAACACCGAAAGCACACACCAACTGAGGACACACTCTGCTCAACTTGCGCAGGCAAGCAGCTAACCTGCTTCATCCCAGAAGAGCTGCCAGAAGCAGCCGGCGGTTTCAGGCTGCGCCAAACCCCCAACGATCTGGACCTTCTCAACTCGATCAGCCCAGCAGCTGCAGCAGCAGACAGTGCAACCTCAGGAAGCAGAAGCGCTGACAGTGCATTGCACACAGGCAGCAGCAGCGCTCCAGCAGCAGCTGCTGCTGCTCACAATGCAGCAGCAGCAGCAGCAAGTATGTCATCGCCAGGAGGCTTTCTACAGCGTGGCTGCAGCAGCGGCAGAGGCTGGCAGGCGCTTGCCACGCTGCCAACAAGCAGGCAGCTTGCAGGCGCTGCTGCTGCTGCTGCTGCCACTAGTCTGGATATGCACCAGCTGGACGCTGCAGCAGCAGCTGCTGCGGGATCAGTCCAAGGTTCTGTTGTTGGCAGTGCACCGTCATCTGCATTAGCGCTGGGTGGCCAGTTGGGGTACACCTGCATGTCAGCTGTTGGATCTGGCAGTGCGTTCTCAGACAGGATGAGCCTGTTTGGCGGCAACTCAAGCAGTGGCAGCGGCAGCGCTAGCGACAAATATGCAGATGGCTATGGCAGCTGCGGCCTGCTGCTTGCTGGTACAGCAGATGGCCATGTCTGCTGCTTGGATGTTGAAACTGGCAGTCTGGTAGAAGATCTGATGGCATGCTGGGAGCCGCGACAGCCGAGGTCAGCAGCAGGAGCCTCAGCAGCAGCAGGGCTAGGGTACTACAGCCAGCAGCAGCACCTGATCCAGCAGCAGCTGCAGCAGCAGCCTCAGATGAGTCCGCTGCTGCTTGCTGGCGGCACAGGTGCCGCAGGTTGGGAGGACCCTTCGAGTTGCGTCATCTCCGCAGTATGTAGCAGCAGGGGTTCTAGTGGCAGCAGCGGCGGTTGGTTAGCAGCTGGCAGCGGCAGTGGCCGGCTGCTGTTGTTGGATTCGAGGGCTGGCTTGGTGCTAGGTAGCTGGCAGGCGCACAGTCAGCGTGTGAGTCAGCTGCAGGGGCTTGCAGGGGCCAGGGGGGATTGGCAGCTGCTGAGCTGCTCACATGACAAGACATTGAAGCTGTGGGATCTGCGGATGTTGCGGCAAACGCGCCACTGGTCAGGCAGCAGCAGCAGCAGCACTGGCAGTGGAGCAGGCAGCTTGCCTGTTGCTGCATTCAAGGGGACTAAGGATGGGATTGAAGGCTTTGTGGTATATCAGGATGCAGCGATCGTGTATGGTGGTGCAAACGTCGGACTAGCACCCCTTGACAGCAGCGGCAGCAGCAACGTGCCAAGTCAGCAGCAGCAGCAGGGCTGGTCAGCGCCGTCGGCAGCAGTGATGCGTCACGTACGCATGACAGGCATCAGGGGTGGCAGCACGCGGGGTTTAGGGTCTAGTGGGAAGGCGTCACGCGAGGGTTTAGGGCCTAAGGCTGCTTCGTCTGGCTCTGCCATCATCGGGCTTGGGCTGCTGCCACATAGCAAGCTGCTGGTGGTTGGCTCGGAGGATGGGCAGCTGAAGATTTGCAGGTAGCACTTCAAGTTGGGTCATGGTGCACTGCACCTTGTTTGTTGCGGTGTACGGCATGCAAGCACCACAGGTGCCTGGTATGAGACGGTAACTATGGCAGATGCTGTGGTGATTCTGTTGTCGCGACATTGTGACCTGCTGATCGATTGGCTGTCTGCTGCCAGAAGTTCAGGTTTGGAAAAGCCTTTTCCATGGCATGCGCAAATTGCGCAACTGAGTTGCCGTCCACCGTGCCGGGCATGCTTGCCATGAGCTGGCAAGCCACTGCCAGTTGACAACTGTGCCGCACAGGCTGCACAAGTGACGTCACTGCAAGTCGACTTGCAGTAAAGGGTTTGCGGTACTGGAAAAGGCAGCATGCAAAGCAGGTAAAGCAGGCAAAACTCTCCCATCCTGCCTCCCTCATTGTGCAACCCAATGCTGTCTCGCTGCGACACGTATGCACAGCAGTGGCACTGATAGCGCCCAGTAGGGATCATCCAAGCGGAAGTGCAGTCCCTGACCACTGAATCTCTAAAGTGCCTGCCGCAACGCAGCTTGCAAGCAGTGCTTGCCAAGACTTTGCACCAGGGCCAAGGGTTCATGCCAACACTCAACCGCCGGTGTACGGTGCCACCGTTGCCTGAGGCAACTTGTCGTTGAACGATTCAGATGTTACATGCCGAGAACAGCGCCGGCCCGGAAGTTGCCGCGCCAGGCAAAGCCGCTTTGCAGCAGCTCTCCCTGTAGGGGTTGCTGACTGCCATCAATTGCAACATCAGCTGCTGCATTTTGAGATGCTAGCTGCCAGTGCCATGTGTAAAACCAATAATACACTTGCTCTGCTCGGCTAGCTAGTGCTGCTGTGGCACAGGTGCCATGCATGGGTGTCACGTGTACGACCTGTCCCAACGCAACACACAGCCGCGCAACACGCTACGCAGCTATATCGTAGCTATAGCGTGTTGTATGCAAAAGCTCGATTCACAGTGCATGTGCCAGTCAAGATCCTCAACCTGGCAGCGAATGACACGTACACACCTGTCCAAGCAGGACACAAACAGTGCTGTGATAAGTATCTGAGAGTACTCGGCGCTACAGCGCCGGCGGGACGCCGAACTGCCTGAGCTGCTCGGCGCTGTGGCGAAGGAGTGCAGAGGGGGGCGCCATCAGCCCCCTTTGCTCGGGTCTGGGGCGAAGCCCCAGAGCTCCAACGAAAAAGGATATCAAAATACGCACTTATAATGTATTTTTGCAATGAATTTTCTGTTATCGAAGCCGTATCGATCCTGTGTAAGACCGCGAAAGGCCCCAAATTGCACTTGCAGGCGGGCAATCGCTGGCAGGCACCCGCAGGCCTGCCGGCGCTGGTGCGCCGGCGGACCCCACAAAATGATTTGTTTGCTCGGCGCAGAGCTTTAACGCTCGGCGGGGCGCAGGTGCGCCGGCACTTATCACATCACTGGACACAAATGCTGGAGGTGCAGAACACTTGTGCCATAGAGAAAGCGTCCGTCCAACAGCAGCATGTGCTGACAGCAGCAGCTGCTGTCCGTCCGACAGCTGGTGGCTTGGATCAGCTGGTGGCTTGACATTGCAGCCACAGAAGACAACAGCAACATGATAATACAAGCAAACACTATCAACCGCAAGTACATTATCACAGCCATGTCTCCAGCAAACACAGCACAACATGCACATGCAGCGTACAAAATAGATACAACACACATCAAGTACATATCAAGTATCTGCCAGTTCTGCCCCTGCCAGTGCACGCACTCCCTGCTGCATCAATTTCAATGCAAACACTGCTCAAATCTCAAAGTCTCAAGCACAATCGACACCACGTGCGTACGACAAGCAGCACTCAACCAGCGTGACAACTCCACGCGCTGACATAACCCCCTCGCTTGATAACAAACATGCACACACCACAGGTATGATGCCGCAACACACACATACGCAGGCGCAGCATACACACATGCACATGCACCTCACACACCACACATTGCAGCGGATGCTGATCCTTTCCCCCCTACAACAACAAAACACGCAACCTCCAGACACCACTTTGGCCTCAATCTTCTGAATCACAACAGCTGCAGTGATGTACATACAGACAGCCTGACTGCGTGCTGGCCTGGACCGCGTTTAGATACTGGTGCCCACCAGCAGCCCCGTAAGCACTGCCCAGCCGCATGCCAACTGCCGCACAACGTCAAACAGCCTTCCCTGCAACAGTTGGCCGCTCACTTCTGCCCGTAGGCGCAGGCTGTCTCTCTGTACAACAACGGCTGGCCGCCAGCTGCCTGGCAACACATGGAAGCTGCACGCAAAGCCACACGGCTGTCCCTGGTTACTGCCAGCTCTTAGGCTGGTCACTTCCTGCGTGCAGGGACCGGGCTATTTCTGAAGAGCGGCTGGCCAATTGCTGCGCGCAGCCGCGTCCAGCTGAGACCGTTTACGTCGACCTTGCGCGCACTCTGCGTGATGACGTGGGATGGCAGCAGCACGGAGTGGCTGTTCACCTGGCCAACCATCACGCCTGCAGCGGCAGCAGCAGCAGCAGCGGCGGCGGCCACAGCAGGTTGAAGAAGCAATGCCCTGCAGCCAGCTATAGCTAGCATGATCATAGTATGGTGATACAGTGCATTCAAGTTGCGGCGGGCATGGGAATGCAGTAGGGAAAAGCAAGCACGCATCAGCAGCAAACAACTAGCATTACCATGAGCACAAACATTCCATGCACTAGTGCATCTTCTTGCTAGGGTGAGTGGTGCGAGGCCCACCTGTGTAGCCAAGATAAAGCGAGTGCAATGCAGCAAGGAATAGCAAGCATGCATCAGCAGCAGATGGCTACCATTTGCATGCGCACAATGCACACAAGCGTGCATCTTTGTGCTATGACGATAATGAGGCCCACCTGTGTAGCCTGCGAATGCCGCATCGACTGCGTGCATGCCTAGCACCCTGCAGTAGATGTGGTCAGGCGAGGCGCACGGCACAGCCTGCAGCAGCAGTCACAGCAGCAGCACACAGCAGACAAATGGGTCAACCAGGTGCTGACTCGCATACACCAGACTATGCAAAAAGCCAGTAGCGGCGGATGCTAGGTTTCAAAACTGCACAAGCACAGGCAGGCCAGTGGTATTACTACCCTGTTGCTGCTGAGCCTGCCGGCAGTGCATAATCCCCACATATGTGGTGTCATGGTACTTCAGCAAAGCGTCCGGCCTGACCTTGGCTCCACCCTGTAAACTGGCGTACAACCCTGCTGTTCAAAGGGGATATGTTATTCACCTGCTCAGCACCTCCCTCACGTGCACCATGTCCTGTTGGGCCCAGGTCGTACTCAGATGTTGCGTCTGGCCTCTTCCTGTTCAACTCTCAAACCGGATCAAAACCAAAACTGCTGAGCGCCCCCTCACCTGCACCATGCATTTTGGGTCGATGTACTTGAGTGTTGCGTCAAACCTGACCTGACTTTAACCCTGCAAAATGGTCTAAAACCTGACCTACAACCCTGCCAATCAAAGGGTATATGACGAAAGAGGAATTGACACCTGCTCAGCACCCCCCTCACCTGCACCATGTATGTTGGGTCGATGTACTTGAGTGTTGCGTCAGGGATGGCCGTCTTGATGGCCTTCTTGAGGAAGAGCCCAATGTCGCCCAGCAGCGGATTGCCCGCGTCATCAAGAGGAATGGGCTCGCCATCTGCAACACAACATTTCGTTACATCACATTACATTAGATTACATTTAAGCACATTACATAACATTATACTAGATGCTTCACTCGACCAGGAGTGGGGAACCCAATCAGGAGCCAACGGGACGCTCACTAGGGGTATCCAAACACCATGATGGTAATGCAGTTGGTCGACACAAGGCGACAGGCGTCTCCAGCAGGTATACAGAACATAACATGTTCATCTCACCACCCAGTGGATGCCAGCAACTTCCACACGCCTAAACCCACCATATCACAAGATGATTACACGACAGCAATACAGAGCAGCTACTATCACAGTATGGCTTGAAAACATGCCAATGCCAAAGGTCACACAGCAACCACCTGCAACCGGAGAATCTGCACACCACCACCGCCACGAGTGTATGGCAGGCGCAGCAGCAGACGGCCAGCAGCAGACTGCCGTTTGCACTTGCGCAATGCCTTGGCCCAGCAGCGGCAGCACCATCAGTGCCAACACATGACACCATGGTAATAACAACCAGATCTATTATTGTGATAACGACAAGACATCTTCTGAAAAGGACGACAAGGTTAGTATGATGATATCGACATGCTCTCACCCGGGTGCATCAGGTCCTGCCCTGCGCCCTCAGCCACGCAGATGACTGCGTGCCCGTTGCGCTCCAGCAGACCCTTCAGGTAGGTCAGCACGCCACACTGGCCATCAAGCTCAAAGCGCTCCTCTGCGGTACAACAAGCAGTACAACAAGCAGTACACATGTCAAGTAAATGCAGTGGAGGCAGGTCAGCACGCCACACGGGCCGTCAAGCTCAAAGCGCTCCTCTAGGGTACAACAAGCAGTACAACAAGCAGTACACAGGCAGTGCATGTCAAGTAAATGCAGTGGAGGCAGGTCAGCAAGCCACACGGGCCGTCAAGCTCAAAGCGCTCCTCTGCGGTACAACAAGCAGTACAACAAGCAGTACACAGGCAGTGCATGTCAAGTAAATGCAGTGAAGGCAGGTCAGCACCACACGGGCCATCGAGCTCAAAACGCTCCTCTGCAGTACATTGATCGGCAGTACAGGTACAGCTGATCAGTGCGGTACAACAAACAGTGCACCAGCAACAGTCGACCAATATGCCCATATGACCAAACGTGCTGCAGCGGCAGCAGGTCAGCACTCCACACGGGCCGTCAAGCTCGAAGCGCTCCTCTGCGGCACAATGACAGGCAACACAGGCAGTACACACAGTGCACAGTCAGTGCATGTCAAATAACTGTCGTGGCAACAGATCAGCACACCACACGGGCCGTCAAGCTCAAAACGCTCCTCTGCGGTACAACGACAGGCAGTACACAGGCAGTGCATGTCAAACAACCTGCAGCGGCAACAGGTCAGCACACCACACGGGTCGTCCAGATCATAGTGCTCCTCTGCAGTGCAACATGCACAACACACGCAGTGCATGTCAGATAACTGCAGCAGCAACAGGTCAGCACACCACACAGGCCATCAAGCTCAAAGCGCTCCTCTGCGGTACAACGACAGGCAGAACACAGGCAAAGTTAATCAGTGCAGTGCATTGGCAGCGCACCGGCAATGCTTCATGGAGTACGTCCACATGACGAAACGTGCTGCTCCCAGCATTAACGGCAGTTGCGATCATGTTGGTGTTGGTGCTGCTACAGTTGGCGCGCATGCTGAAGCGTCCCTTCATCTCATGGGTTGGTCGGTGACTGTGTTACCTCTTATTCCCCAAACACACTTCATCATGTTTACCTGTTGTACGTCATCGTCCTGTGACCGGCCAGCAAAAAGCAGCAACAAAAAAGCAGGGTTCGAACTTCCGCCGCATGCACCAGCAGTCCTGCGTAACAGGACCGTTCGGCTGATGCAGCTAGACGGAGCGCGAGTGTCACCTGCCCTGCTCAATCAGCTCTCGGAAGGCTATTCATACAGCATTATCAGTGGCCACGGTTCGACAGCGGGACGTCGTGTAGCCCCTTTTGTCGTTCCCGCGCAGGCTGCCTCCTCAGTGGATGCTCTAAATGTCGAGTCTGCCGAATCCGAACCTGAAAACTTCTGCTTGTGCTTCTCGACGGGCTTTTTCATTTGCTTTCATGCTCCTCAATTTCTGCTCCAGTGCGGCCGCTTTCCCCTGCCAGGCTGGTCCCTGAGCAGCTTGCCATATTCCAGCACAGTGATGGTGGCAGAGCCTGCTGCTGGTGCTGCTGTGTGCTGCCGCACCTCGGATGAGGCAGATGTCCACGCCTTCTGACCTTCTGATGCAAAGCTTAGCGGCAGCACCATCAGTGCCAACAAATGACATCACATGCTCACCTGGGATGAGGCAGATGTCCACGCCTTCTGACGCCAGGGAGGCCTGCAGCGCGATGAACCCAGAGCGCCGCCCAAACACCTGAAAACACATGCAACGGGTGTGGCCAATCCCACGGAGCTCAGCAACCAGCACGGCATCGATGATACACGCAAAGCAGCAGTTCCACAGAAAGCTTATGTAGCAGCTTCGGGTGTGCACGGCAGCTGACAACCATATGTAGGATAGGTTCTGTATGAACTGGGAGCGCCACAACACACACCTTAACCAGCCCGACGCCATTCCTTGCACTGGCGGCCTCAATCTTTGCCGCAAGCAGCGGCCGCTGCACCTCCTGCAGGAGCAAGTTACAGCAGCAGCAGGCGTCATACGTGCCACAAACAGCAACAATCACTTGCCATTGAAGACAACATTTGCTGTGCCACAATCCGCTGCATTGCTGCTGCAATTAAGAATAGAGCGGAACTACAGCGTAACAACAGCAACCTGCATACAAGCAGTCATGTGGCAGGACGCCGCGCTGCACCGCTGTCAAAAGCTCGCTCACAGCTGCTGCAGCATGCAGAACAAGCAAGGCAAACTTGATGCAGCGAAGCCCCACTCAGCATGCCGGCATGTCATGCACACAGCAAGCAGCACAGCCTGCTCACCTGCACCACTGTATCAAAGCCGAATGTCTTGTCCATGAGCATGACGTCATTGTCGATGCTCTTGGGCACGCCCACAATGCAGCATGGGATGCGTCGCCGTAGGCAGCCCTCGGCTAGCTGCGCTCCCAGCTGGTTGCCGCCCTGGCCGCCAATCACAAACAGCATGTTGATGCGCCTGCACAACAGCAACAGGGAAGCGTCAGCACAGGTTTGAACATAGTCAACAACAGCAGGTGGATCGGCCACCGATATAGGACAGCATGTTGATGCGCCTGCACAAACAGCAACAGGGTAGCGTCAGCACTGCTTTGCCCACATTCAACAAAAGCAAATGGATTGGCCGCCAAACAAAAGAACAGCATCTTGATGCGCCTGCACAACAGCAACAGGGTAGCATCAGCACTGCTGTACGCACAATCAACAAAAGCATTTGGAATCGTTGCCGATAAAGAATAGCACGTCAGTACGCCTGCAGCCTCACAGCAAGAGGGTAGCTTCAGCACACTGCAACTACCCAATACTCATAGCAACACTGGTGCAGCGTATACGTTAGGTCAGCGGAGGGGACAGGCAACCTGCAGCATGTCACACCTGATGATCCAAGGTATAACCAATGCACAGACGCAATTAAAAACTCAACAATGTAACATCTCAAGTAACATGTTACTTACCAGAACTCCAGTTTGTCCAAAATCTGCTCCAGCTCATCTTGCGCACCAAGCATGCTGCTCAACACATCCGGCTGGGCCCCCCTGCTGCTGCTGCCACGAACACCGTTTCCATTACTGCCGCTGCTGCTGCTGCTGCTTTCTGTGTCAGACGTTAACGATGCCGATCCAGAAGCAGTAGCCGGTGTGCTGCTGTCCCAATCCTCTTCTTCATCGCTGCTGCTGGGGCCATGCAGCTGCATCTCTTTGTGTCGCTGGCGACGCCTGGTGTGGATGCGGTGCACGTTGCTGGTACCCAAGATGGTGCCTCCTGTATGGTGGATGCCTTCAATCTTGTCTGACGTCAGCACTATCGGCTTGTAGTCATGTGCAGTGAAGCCACGCACGCCGTAGCTGCAAGGGGAAGTTGAGAGCGGAGAAATGTGCAGGAGTGGGGGATGAGGCAGCAGTGATTAACAAGGGCTTGTAGTCATGTGCAGTGCAGCCGCGCACGCAGCACCTGCAAGGAGGGTGTGCAGCACATGAGACAGTAGACTTTCAATTTTCTGATGTCAGCATGATGGGCTGGTGGTCATGTGCGGTGAAGCCACGCACGCCGTAGCTGCAAGGGAAAATGGGCCGGAGCGGGCGACGAGGCAGCAGTGAGCGCCGCGGGGCTGCAGTAAAGAGCGCTGATGCTGCACACACCGCAGCCGACAGTCCGGGCATGCCACATGTCAAAAAACAGTAGGCGATGCGTCTATTGGTTGTTTGCAGCAGGCACATGTTCCTGTCTCCAATGAGCATGTGAAGAGACACACCCCACCAGGGCTGTGTGCACAGCCATGCCCCCACTTGCCGCGGGACAACACAGCACACTGCCAGCTTCTTGCAAGCGCCAAACATGCTTTCCCTGTGCTCTACTTGCACCTGCGATGTCTGCTTGCCCACGCTAAGGGCCAGATGCTGCAATGCTTGCATGCTGCTGACAGTAGCTCTGACAGCGATGCTGCTCGCACCGAATGCCCAGCACGCTCTCTTCGCGCACGCTGCTTGCATGCACACTCTTCGCACAAGTCCGCATGGTTTTGAACTGCCAGCATATTGCATGTCGCTCTACTGCTGCCGCCGCTGCTGCTGCTGCTGCCGGAGTGCGTGCATGCAAGCAGCAACGGTGCCTCCTTACCGTACGCCCAGCACGCTCTCCTCATGCATGCTGCTTGCGTGCACACTCTCCTCACAATTGCACATGGTCTTGAACTACGAGCGTATTGTATGTGGCTCTACTGCTGCTGCTGCTGCTGCTGGAGTGCGTGCATGCAAGCAGCAACGGTGCCTCCTTACCGTATGCCCAGCACGCTCTCCTCATGCATGCTGCTTGCGTGCACACTCTCCTCACAATTGCACATGGTCTTGAACTACGAGCGTATTGTTTGTGACTCTGCTTCTGCCGCTGCTGCTGGTGCTGCTGGAGTGCTTGCATGCAAGCAGCAACGGTGCCTCCTTACCGTATGGCCCAGCACGCTCTCTTCACGCACGCTGCTTGCATGCACAATCACAATTCCACATGGCTTGAACTGCGAGCGTATTGCATGTGGCTCTGCTGCTGCCGCTGCTGCTGCTGCTGCTGGAGTGCGTGCATGCAAGCAGCAATGGTGCCTCCTTACCGTATGCCCAGCACGCTCTCCTCATGCACGCCGTAGTCAGATAGGCGCTTGCAAAGCGATTGGATGATGTCATTCATTCCAGGACAGATGCCACCTGCAGCACACGATGGACAAGTGAGGCAGCATACAGTGAGCGCAGTGGAGGCATGTGAAGTGTGCAGCAGATGCATGCGACAGGTGTCAGTCAGTGGCAATGTCTGCAGTGCACAGCTCAGGGTATGCAGCAACGAGGCAGGTTTCACGTGTATGACACCACAGTTGAAACAGGCAGGAGGCCACTATGATCTGTACAAGCTAGCAGCTACACCTTGACACACACCCAGCGTGTGTGTTCTTCCGCTCCTGAGGGGCGCGGGGCCGATGGCGTTGATGCTATGGCTTAATGGGTAACATGATGATGACCCAGCGTGAGAGCAGACAGGTTCCCTTGTGCAGTGCACGAATGTTGGAGCTTGTGACTGCTGCTGCTGCTGCGTGCGTGCGTGCCAAGTCTACACAAACATCAATGCGCTTGCACCCATACATGCCGCCGCGACAATCCAGGCGTGTAGATGCAGGGGCAGCCGTACCTGTTGATATGATGGCTGCTGTTACTGTCTTAGGGTCAAAGTAGATCTGCTCTCGCGGCCCTGCCCTCAATGCATACGGCGGCAGCGGCATCACTCGCGTAGCATCAGCACGCGCTGCTTCCTCCTGCTGCTGTGTGTCCATGCTCAACACGCTGTTGAATGTGTTAGCTGGCCCTGCAAATACGCCGCTGTTGAGGGTTCTGTTGCGCGCTGTCGAGCTGCTGCTGCTGCTGCTGCTTTCGCTGCCGCTGTGGTCTCCTGGGATGCTATAGGAACCAAACTCAACTAGGTTGAGCGCAGCTCGGTCATCGTCTGACACATACCTGCAAGCAGCAATACAAGGTAGACATTCGGCACAGCACATGGCCACTATGACTGCTACAAGCTGCTGATGTATACGTGCAAGCAAAAACGCTGCAAGCAACCGATCCTGGTTGCAGCAACAGCCCTGCTGTCTCTGCAGCAGCAGCAGCAGCACATGTATCATACAGCTGCAGCTGGTGACTGCCTGCGCACTGCCACATAGTGCGACGCTGCCACTTGCTTTCACTCGTTGCCACTTGCTTTCACTCGTTGCCACTTGCTGAGTGTTCCGCTGTCTACCAGCGGCCAGCAATTTCTGCGTTGCCCAGCACCCACACACACCTACATGCACTGCATGGCCATAGTAAAAACAGACTTGCCTCATGCCAGCGGCCTTACCTGCCCTCCCACACTTTGCCAATGTTGTCCTCAATTGAGGTGTGGCGCGGAGGCCCCAAGATATCACGCATGGTGGGGCATTGCAGCACCTCATCTATTGGGGTGGCCAGAGTCACTGGAGGGACTGCAAGGGCGATGCAAATGCACCGAGTGCAACGCGGAGTCAGCAAGTACAGGAGGTGGGAATGAGTTCGATGCAGTAACTAGTCTGCCGTGGTTTGGTACTGTAGGCTGGTAACTGCGCTTGCACATGCAGCAGAACACTGCAGGTCAGGGGCACCTACTTGCAAGCACATGCGCTGCGCGTCATCTGTACTGTTGTGCACACACACACTGGTCGCTGTTGATCCCACACTTAGCCAGAACATAATCTAAGAGGCAGAGTGCTGTAGCTGGTATCACCGCAGCGGATGTAGCAGTGCACGGCGTATGCAGTGCAGCAGTGCGATGTGCATTTGCTTGCATCCGACGACAGCATCTGCTTGTTGTGACCCGCTTGCAGGACAGCGACGCATAGGAAGTCGACAAACACTCACTTGCGAACAAGAGGCGTCCATCCATGCTCATCATTCCAGGTTCACCTGCTGCCCTAGCAGCTGCAGCTGCAGCTGCTGCCACTGCTGCACGGTCCGCTGCATTAGCCTTTGCTGACTTCGATTCAGCAGCTGCAGCTGACCCTGGGCTGCTTTCACTTTGCGACTGCTGTTTGCTGCTCCCTCCAGATGCTTCAGATCCGCTGGGATTCGCTGCTGAGCAGTTGATGCTTCTCCTGCTGCTGTGCGGGTTGTGCAAGAGCCCTGTGCAGGGCACTGAAGCAGGCGGGCGAACGTGCAGCCTTGGGAGGCCGGTAATATGCAGCTTCATGTGAAAACACCACAGCGTGCGACACGATCAAGCCTTGATCAGCAGCATGGCTGTTCGAAACTGTCGTCGTGCCTTGTGTACAGAACGTCGAGCTGAGTTTGCTCTGAAAACCGCCTGCAGCGCAAAGTACAGTGTCGATGTAACGCTTGACTAGCGAGAACACTGGCAGCAGGACTCGGACCACTGTCACTTGCGTGATGCCATCACACGGATGTCTTGCCTTGTTCGTGTAGAATAAGAACTGGTTAAGACTTGATTCTTTCTAAATTACAAGCAGGTGGGGTGCATGGCGTGATGCATAGAGAATTTCACGCGGACTGCTCGCACGTGCACTGCGTGCCAGGCGGGTGGTGACAGCTGCACATCTGTGCTCTGTAAGGCACACGAACGCCAACTTCTGTGCACAAACCGTGAAAGAGCCACAGCTGGGCTGGGATCCGTTGCTGGCATGCAGTACCAGGTGAAAGTTCAAGGGGCACCACACCGTGTTCCACCAACTTGCACCAATTGGCACCCTTCAGCCCTTGGGCACACACAAACACAAAAGCAACTGCAGAGCTGTGCTAAACCATTTGCCACTATGCTAACCAACATGCAAAAAACGCAACAACAACAGCGCGAAAGAGTCAAGTACATCCAATGCTGTCTGATATTGATGCAGGTCGCAGAACTTGGAATGGCTGCAACTGATCGCCCATCTGCTGTAAGAAATGTAGCGACAACAGAAGGTACATGCACGCAAGTAAAGCAGACAATCACCCCCCTGCACACGCCACTAATAACACTGCTCGTGCATACTCCAGAGATACAGCCACTGGCTACCTGCAATAACACAACGGACTGGTCACCATGACCCTATGACCAGCACGGGTGCTCCCAGAGTAGTACTGTGCACTAGTGCACGCACTAGTGCAGTGCAGTGCCACTGCGTACCGCATGATCCCTGGCGCAACGCCTGCTACACCACCACCTAGCATTAACCTTCAACACCACACCACACAACCACGTAAAGCGCTCTCGCTGTGTTGCAAGCTGCAAACCCATGTTCTGTTGCATTACTGTACTAGGCCCTCCTACCAAGTTATGAACTGCTATGCTGCTGGCCGGCTGCTGGCAGTGACAGCAGCAGCATGCGGCAGTCACAGTCCTTGTGACTGGCAGCTGCCTGCAGCAGCTGCGCCACTGCCTCACTGCTGAGCTGCTGCGCTCCTGGCAGCTTGCACAGCACCTCTGTGCACACATAGCTGCCTCTCCTTACAGCTGCTTGTAGCGCTGGAAGCAATGCCGTACTGCTGAGCTGCTGTGCTCCTGGCATGTTGCACACCTCATCTACAGCACCACAAGCGCCACACTCGGCAGCTGCGGCAAGCAACTCTGCGACAAAACTGGTGCTCTGATGCCTGACTACCTTGCGCAGCCTGTCTACTGCTACCCAGCTGGCTGCGCCTGACGCAGAGTCTAACATATCATCATCAACGCTGCTGTCAACGCCAGTTTTGGCTACAAGAGGGTTTGGGTTGGCAAGTCCTTCCCATGGTGGACTCAGGAGCTCACAGATGCTGTGGAGGACAGGAAGCAGGCTTACCTGCGCTACAAGAACTCAGGGCTTGTAGCAGATTGGGCTACTTACAAACAGCAGCAGAAGGCTACTACACAGCTGGTCAAAGCAGCAGAGAAGCAGTACAAAGAGCAGTGCCAGCATGCCATTACTTCTGCATACACAAATCGCATGAATGATGACAGCCTGCTTGGAGAGAAAGACATGTGGCAGCTTGTGCGTCGTCTGTGCCCTAAGCATGTCAGCGAGGCAGTTTACAGCGTCATGCAGCATCCATCTGGGCATGTGGCATCTACCCCAGCTGAGAAAGCTGATGCTTTCAAGTGTCATTATGAGCGCGTTGGCAGCCATGCAGCATTTGCTTCCTCCAACCCCCAGTTTGATGCTGCACACATGTCTTGCGTTGCAGCCAATGTGCAGCAGTATTTGCAAGACTCTGCTAACTCCCATGCCACCCCGCTGGACCTGCCCATCACTGCTGCCGAAGTTTCCGACTGCCTGCAGAGGCTGCGCACTGGCAAGGCCGGCAACCCGGCTGAGGAGGGCATTGTCAATGAGCTACTCAAGTATGGAGGCAGCACGGCCGCAGATATGTTACTGCAGTACTGCAATCTGATGTGGCAGCTTGAGCAGGTGCACCAGGTGCCAGGTACAGTTGTGAACATGCCCAAGAAGGGTGACCTGACAGACCCCACCAACTACCGTGGTATCACCCTGCTTAGCGTGCTTTACAAATTTTACACCAGCGTTCTCAACCAGCGCCTCATCAAGTTTGCAGAAGGCAAGTCAGTGGCGGAGGGCACGACACAGCAACGGCAGCAGCAGCAGCAGCAGCAGGCGCAACAGCAGCAGCAGCAACAGCAGCAGCAGCAGCAGCAGGCACGTCAGCAGCAACAGCAGCAGCAGCAGCACGTCAGCAGCAACAGCAGCAGCAGCAGCAGCAGCAGCAGCGTGTAACTGCTGCTACAGCAGCAGGAACGCCGTTGCTGCACGAGAGCCAGAACGGCTTTCGTCCCAAGCGCAGCTGTGCTGACCACCAGAGTGTGCTCAGTGAGGTGTTGGGTGGGAGGAAAGCTGAGGGGAAGGATTCTTATGTGCTGTTTGTTGACACCTATAAGGCTTTCCCAACAGTGTGGCTTGATGGGCTCTTTCAAAGCTGTGGGACAAGGGTGTGCGTGGAAAGATGTTCCGTGTACTCTACAACTTGTATCAGGGTGCACGCCGTGTGGTGTCTCACGAAGGTCATGTCACTGAGAGCTTCACATGTGACCTTGGTTTGCATGAGGGCGATGTTATTTCCCCACACTGTACCTGTACTTCATTGATGATCTGCTGCATGAGGTGCATGCAAAGCACCCTGGAATCACCCTTATGGGCCCTTGTGACGAACCTGCTGGTCAGGTTGTGGCAGCCATGCAGGCTGATGACTTTGTTGCTGTGTGCGGATCTCTGGCTGAGGTTCAGGCTGTGGCTGCAACAGTTTATGAATACAGTTGTAAGTGGCGGTTCAAGCTGAATAGCTTGAAGTCTGCTGTCATGCATGTCTCACCAGCTAGACAGCCCAGCCAGTTGGCTGATTCTGGCATCGTTTGGAACGGTGTGCCTGTGCCTGTTGTATCAGAGTACTGCTACCTTGGCCTGTGGTTCAACAATGCCTGCAACTGGAATACGCACTTTGAGAAGATGTTGGCAAAAGTGCATCGTGTGAAGGGTGGGCTCATGCCAGTCTGGAAGAGCCGGCTCATCAGCGTGGAAGTAAAGCGTATCATTCTGCTTACATGCGTTCGCCCGATTGTTGAATATGGCAGCGAGGTCTGGTTTCCGTCAACTGCAAGGCAACTGCAACAGATTGACAAAGTGCAGACTGACATCATCAAGTGCTCAATGCGTTGTGGCAAGGAGCGCCCTTGCACTTCACTTGTTCTGGCTGAATGGGGTGTGAAGCCATTGCACATGTGGCTTCATCAGAGGGCGATGGAGTATTACTTTAGGGTTCAGCGTATGCAGAACTGTCGGTTGCCACATCAGGTGTTTTCAGCTGAGTGGAAGCGCCCTAGTGGTGCTGTTGCGGTGACACCTTGGCATAAGTATGTGCAGAGTTTGCTTTGCAAGTATGGTGTGGATGTTGAGGCGGCGGCTGATCGAGCTAATGCGTGCAAGAATCACATCAACCGTCAGGTCAGGAAGCTGCATGCAGACAGAATTGTGTGTGAATCACTGCAGCACTCTACTTTCAGCCGTTACATCACGCATGTGCACCCTACACATGCTGATGCCATGCGTTTTAAAAGGGCTAGGCCCTTTTTGTGTTCTGGTGCGCCAACGCGTGGTATTGAGTTACTGATGCGTGTTCGAATGGGCTGTCTTTGTGTGCATGAGCGTACCAGTCGTTATGGTGGCAGCAGAGCTGATTCTAACACAGCATGTCCTGCTTGTGGTCAGGGTGTTGAGTCTTTGTCACATCTGATGTTTGATCGTCCCGCTACTTCTGCTCAGAGGGATACTATGCTTGATGAAATTCGGTCTGTTTTGCGTGATGTTGCTGGCGGCGCTGAAAAATTGCGCAATGTGTTGTCGTTGACTGATGCATCCACCAAGTTGTTGCGTTTTGTTTCTGATGATATTTGCGGTAGTAGGGGGGTGTGCCGAGTGATATCTAGGAGCATTGCTGAGTATCTTGTCCAAGCTTGGGATGTGCGTAATATTTGCAAACACAATGGAGCAGTGCTCCCTCTTTCTTCCGCTCCTGAGGGGCGCGGGGCCGATGGCGTTGATGCTATGGCTTAATGAGAGAGAGTAGTTACATGTGGGTCCAGTCACCATCTCAGATGGTATGAGCCACCCCAAAATGAGCACAATGTCAACGCATGACGAAAGAAGATGAGCACACAATGTAGCAGATTGAGGCCATCCGTTGAGCACAGGGTCTCTCCAGATTGAGCATAAGATTATATCTGCGGTGTGTCAGTGACACACCCCAATCAGCCAACAGCATGTGCTGAAGAAGCACACCAACCAAAAAGCATGTTGTCAAGATCACACAGCCAGAGAGATAGGCAGGGCAACTAAGGCGGCATAAAGGCGGCAGCAAACCAATAATGTGACAGGATGCATGTGTAACTCGTCAAGTAACCTAAACTCATCACGGGCTAGGAGCAACAGCGTCTAAGGCGTCATCTACAGGGACATAACCCTCAGGCTGAATTGGCACACTTTGATGGTCAGGGGACAACCCCAGCAACACTGAGCGATACAACCACATCTGATAAACCACCACAGCCAAGCCCTCTTGATCCTCACAGTCTAGAATGCGCGGCACCAACTCGTTAGCATAGCGATCTACAGTACCCGCAGGATAGAACACACTAGGGCAGGCACCGCGCAAGTGGTCATATGCAGGGCATTCTAGCAGAAAGTGTTTGAGATCCTCCACATTGTCATAGGTCCCAGTCCGGGCGTGCACGCGTGTGCGCCAAACTGCTCGGCTAGCTGCAACAGGATTAGCACACGAGCACAGTCTACACAACCGCTGCTGCCTGGGCACCCGAGGGCGGGCATGTCTACCCAGCTGCACCTCCAACTGTGCAGCCCCAGTGCGAAGCCGTGCAAGGCACTGCAACACCCGGAACGGCAAGCATAATTGCATGTATTGAGGTTGTGTGTTGCGGTCAAAGCAGCATCAGCCTCCATAGGATGCACCCAGGCAGCATGTGTGCACATAGTAACATGATTGCTTGGTGCTGTTCTTGGGTCAGCATCCTCCGCACCTGCATCGGCCCACCCCTGCTTAACCAAGCGTGCAAGGGCAGCAGACACGGCTGTAGCATGCAACTCAAGCCCACATACACTTGCAGCCGTCACCCCAGGCCCACGCCATCCAGCCTGCTGTATAACACCAAGGCGTTGCATAGTGTGCAGCAGATAGTATGTCCAGCAAGTTTTGCAACCACTCAATGCTAACTCCACATCCGACACCCACGCAACCCGCACAAGACGATCAACGGGCATGGCCCTAAGGCGTTCCCACCAGCGCGCCGCCAGCACAACCCAATGGTGCTGAACAGGCGAGCGGTGAAGATCGCGCATCAGCACATCAATGCTGGAGCGTTGCCCAGCCGCAGTCATGTAGCGAAGGAATGACACATGCACCTTGTCAGCTGCAGACATGCGCCACCCTGTGCGCCTGAACAAGCCTGTATGGCACAACTCGGGGCCCCACACATGAGATGCGTATGACATAACAGGCTCAACCGTGATGTCAAACATGCGGCACTTCATGTCGTATTGTGTGATGCGTTGCTTACGGAAGCGGCCCAAGAGGGTATGCATGGCCTTGAGCCCAGACGCTGCCAAAGCATCAACTGCCGGCTGCAGACCTTTGGTCTCATGCAACACTGCACCAAGGTATGTCATGGTGAATACGTTTGCCACGGAACACCACCACACACGTCTTCTTAGGCTGCATGTTGACTTCCATGCCAGTGATCTCACAAAACAACTGCAAGCAATCCAACAAGCATTGCGCGTCTGCCGGCGACTCAGCAATCAAGCGGCCGTCATCCGCATAGAGCAAATCAGGCACATGAAGAGAGCCAACCTTGGGTCCAAGAGGAGCAGAAGCCCCACCTGGAACAGGCTTGCCTCTAATTGTGATCAACTCGTGCAGCATCTCAATAAACAACCCAAACAGCAGCAGGCTCAGCTCACTTCCTTGCTTAGTACCAAGGCACGTATCAATAGGGTCACCCAATTTGCCATTCACAGACACCTGTAGCTGGATGGTGTCATATAGACGCTCCAATAGAGACAAGAAGCGGCCATGGATGCCAAGCTGCCTGCAACGTGCCAACAACAAGTCTCTAGGAACCGTGTCAAAAGCTTTCTTAAAATCTATGAACACAACATACAACTTCTTACGCTGGTGGCGGGCCCTGTTAATGAGATGCGTAAGGGTGAACAACGCATCAATTGTGCCATGTTCTTTGCGAAAACCACACTGTGTAACAGCACGCACACCTAGGCTCTCCATATGTAAGGTTGAAGGAACCGGAAGTTTCTGGAAGGCTCTAGAAGGTTCTGGATGTTTCCAGAAGGTTCCAGATGTTCCCGAAGTTCTAGAAGTCTCCGGAAGAATGTAGATGTTTCCGGAAGTAGTATGTTCTAGGATTGTCTAGAAGCTTCCTTGGTCCGGAATGTTCCAATTGTAGGCAGTTGAGGAGGCGTTGTAGGTTTTCGCCAAGGCTATAAATAGAGGGGGCCTCTCCTCACTCAACAAGTAGTATTCACTTAAGAAGTCTTTCCATCAGACCTTTCAAGTCCTCGTAGCCTCGTCTATTGTGTGAAGCCTTCCCTTGGTAACTAACTGAGCCTTCTATACAACTACGGCCTACGTCGAATCGCTATAGAAGACCTTAGTTGCCAAAGAACCCGCGGACAAGGCGTGACAAGTGGTAGCTGAGATTGTCTACGAACACCGAGGAGTCCTGGAGATTCTACAAGCGTCCGGCATATGCCAGGCAAGTACAATCCGGAGAAGCCTGCACCCAAGGTGAAGTTTCTGGAGCCTCCCTCGCACCCAAGCGTCGCCAAGTTCCGGACAACCTTTGAGCTCAACGGCGTGGAGTTCGTCACTTCTACTCCTATCCGGAACCTTCCTGCCAAGACCGACTATCATTGCCTTAAGCCTTTCACTAACATCAAGAAGCATCCAGCCAAGAAAATTCCTAAGTCTTCAACCTACTCTCCGCGCATCCGGAAGATTCTCAACATCCTCACCAAACCTCAGCCACGCCCGTGAAGCCCCAGTGCTTCAAGAAGGAGGTGCGCAAGCTAATCCCTTTTAAAAGACGTTTGTGCGCGCATTCGGGCAGCCCAGGCGGCAGAGCTCCGCGCACACCAGGAGAAGCTCCGGAATCTTCTTCACACGGCAATAGAGGAGCACATCACTAAGGAGGCCAAGGCCAAGGGCGTCTCTGATTGTGAGTCCGCTTGCTAAGCAGCCATGGAGGGATCTGGAGTGTCGCCGGAGATGTTGGCCTTACAGCAGCAGGTGGCTCAGCTTCAGCACGCGCTTCAGCAGATGCTGCAGCAGCAGACCAGTGCTGTGCCTACAAGCAAGCTGAAGCTCCCAAGCCACCAGAGACCAATGGCAGGCAGCCTACCCCTGTCAATTGGTGCCACAAGATGGAGACGTACCTTGCGGCCGAGGGCGCCAACCTCAGCAGCTCTTCCATTGTGACGGTGGCAGCGGCCTACCTCAAGGACTCAGCCCTCAACTGGTACCGCCAGCATGAGCAGGCTGTGGCGGTGGGCAAGGCTCAGCCCTACGCTTCTTGGGATGAGTTCAAGAAGGCCTTTATCGCCCGTTTCACCCCTGTTGACCCAGAGGTGGACGCGCGGGAGAGGCTTGACCGGCTCACCCAAACGCGTAGCGTGTTCGCCTATGCCCAGGAGTTCAACACCTACATGCTGGAGCTGCCGCACATGGACGAGAACGACCGCATTCATCGCTTCATCCGCGGTCTGAAGCCGGAGGTGCGCATTCACGTCAAGCTGCAGCAGCCAACCACACTGCATGACGCCGTGGAGCTTGCCATTAAGGCAGACTCGATGGTGTGGGAGCGTGGTCGAAACGGCAACAGCCGCTTCGTCAACATGAGCAGCAACAACCGTGGAGCGGTTGCAAGGGGCGGACCGGCACCCATGGAGCTCGGAGCAATGGAGCCGCAGAAACCCAGGAACCAGCCGCTCAAGTGCTTCTACTGTGGCAAGCCAGGGCACAAGCGGCGGGATTGCAAGAAGCTGCAAGCGTACAAGCAGCGTGATGGGGACACCTCTGCACGGTCAAACTGAAGGGCGCGTGCAGTAGTGTGGGTCGTACTGTGCGCATTGAGCAGGCTCAGCCCCGTGCGCCTGTGAGAGACTCACGCCAGGTAGAAGGCTCACAAAGGCCTAGTGAGCCTGGAGCATCCAGTGCAGCCCAGGGAAAAGCGGGTACCCGTCGTTGTGGACGACTGCGGGACTGTACCTACTGGCTGTTCAACCGCCTGGAGAAGGTCAAGTATGCCGATGCTTACGGGCCATTCTCAGTGGACGCCTGCGCACGTGAGGAGACTGCCCAGGCTGACAAGTTCTACAAGGGCTTCACTGACTTCCGCAAGGCTAATGTCAGCGGCGAGTCAGTATGGCTGAATGTGCCTTTCCGGCATGCTGGCCAATATCTGAGGCACTACCTGGATTGTAAGAAGACCGCACCGGAGACGACATGCGGCGTGTTTATCCTGCCCAAGTGGGACAGGAAGCCGTGGTGGAAGCTGACGCAGGGGATGAGGGTAATTCACGAGTACCCTGCGGGAACGGAGGGCTTGTTCTCTATCCCATCCGGGGACAGGTGGGTGGAGCAAGCTTCTCAATGGCCGGTGATCATCCTGTGGGATCCGCCCGTGAACACAGGAGTGAAGCCAAGGCCATGGGAGGAGGAGTTGCCGGCGAAGCAGGAGCTGGAGACACTCACTGCACCCGAGGCCGAAGACTCGTGCACCGCCATGGAGCTAGGTGGTCTTGAGCCTGCTAGCCATGAGCTCATTCGTCTGAAGGCCAAGTGCCGCGGCGAGGTGCTTGATGTGCTAGTAGACTCAGGTGCGAGTGAGGACTACATCGATCCGAGGGTGGTGATGAAGTTCCGATTGCCTACTCTCAAGCTCCATCGACGTCAAGTGAGGCTCGCCAACGGTTCACTGCAAGATGCGGGGACGGTCGTGCCTGACCTACGTTTCCGTATTGGACAATTCAAGGACCGGAGGCCTTTTACCGTCACTCAGCTGGCACCATACGACATCATCCTTGGCAAGCCTTGGTTGACTGCTCACAACCCTGCCATCGACTGGGTGTCTAACACCATCACCATTGAAAAGAGGGACGTCACATACACCTTGCAGCAACCCTCTAACATCGAGAGGACAACTCCCGGTGTCAGTTTGTTGTCTGCACTTCAACTCAAGCGGGAGTTACGCAAGGGCGCAATTGCTTACCTTGCCATCCTCAAGGAGGTTGAGGAGGACCCAACTATCCGTGCGATAGATGACCTCTCCCTTCCTTCGGGGGATCCCGAGTGGGTTGAACGGATGAAGGGGTACTTCACAAGTACTCAGCCATCTTTGGCAAACTGCCAAAAGGTGTACCTCCATCCCGAGGTGTGGAACATGAGATTGAGCTGGAGCCTGGTGCCAAGCCCCCTTACCTACGTATTTATCACATGAGCCCTTTGGAGCTGGCGGAGGTCAAGCGACAACTAACGGACCTGATTGACATGGGGTTCATCCAACCTTCCAAGTCGCCGTATGGAGCACCCATTCTTTTTGTTCCTAAGAAGAATGGTAAGCTTCGTATGTGCATTGACTATCGGGCGCTGAACAAGATAACGGTGAAAAACCGCTATCCTTTGCCTCGCATTGACGAGCTGATGGATCAGCTTCATGGGGCGACGATATTCAGCAAGCTTGATCTTCAAAGTGGCTATTGGCAGATCCGCATTGCTGAGCAAGATGTGCCAAAAACCGCGTTCCGGACGCGTTATGGTCACTTTGAGTGGAAGGTTATGCCTTTTGGGTTGACCAACGCACCCGCAACTTTTCAGCATTTGATGAATAAGATTTTGCAGCCATATCTTGATAAGTTCGTGGTGGTGTACTTGGATGACATCTTGATCTTTTCCAAGACACCTGAGGAGCATTTGGAGCACGTGGCTAAGGTACTCGCGGTTTTGAGGGAGAATCAGCTTTATGTGGGGCTTGACAAATGTGCATTTGGGCTCAGCGAAATCGATTTCTTGGGACATGTCGTCAGTGCCGACGGCATTAAGCCAGATCCCAAGAAGGTGGCAGCGGTTACGGAGTGGCCGACACCTGGCACTGTGCGTGAAGTGCGAGGTTTTCTCGGTTTGACTGGTTACTACCGGCGCTTCATTCAGCACTATGCTCAAAAGGCGTACCCGTTGACGGAGCTCACCAAGGAGAGCATCAAGTGGCACTGGCGGGATGATGTAGAAGGTCGGGCCTTCGACGAGCTCAAGAAGGCATTGGTGTCCGCACCTGTACTGGTGACGCCTGATCCGAGCTTGCCTTATGAGGTCTACACCGACGCCTCCAAGTTTGCGCTTGGAGCGGTACTACTTCAAAATCAGGGCAAGGGCTTGCAACCCGTGGCTTATCTGTCACGGAAGCTCTCGCCAACAGAGCGCAACTACCCCACTGGAGATCGGGAGATGCTTGCAATCTACTACGCTCTACAGCAGTGGCGTTGCTATCTGGAAGGAGTTCCCTTCAAGGTCAACTCTGATCACCTGAATCATACTTGGTTCAACAAGAAGCAGGATCTTTCTCGACGACAGGCCAAGTGGAGTCAGTGGATCGAGTCGTACTACAGTGGTACGGAGATTGCTTACAAGGAGGGAGCTAAGAATTTGTCAGATCCTCTGTCACGGCGCCCGGATCTCGCCTCAATTGAGCTTGCTACGGCATCTGTGCCTAGCAACTTGAAAGAGGAGATTCAGGCTGGATATGAGAAGGATCACTACTATGATGACGTGATGCCAGGTCTGTGGATGCATGATGGGTTGTGGTACTTCCAGGATCGCGTGGCTATCCCAGCAATTCCCGAGCTCAGGAAGCGCATTATTGCCGAGTGCCATGACTGTCCAAGTGCAGGACATCTTGGCCACACCAAGACCCTGCAACGTGTGGCCAGGAGATTTTGGTGGCCGCACATGAGCCGTTCTGTCTATTCTTATGTTGTGGCATGTCCTTCATGTCAGCGCAATAAGCCTGTGATGCAGCGACCTCTTGGTCTTCTGCAGCCTTTACCTGTGCCTACGGCAAAATGGGAGCAGATTACCATGGATTTGATCACAGATCTGCCTGTTACCAAGGAGGGGCATGATGCGGTGGTGACCTTTGTGGATCGCCTGACCAAGATGGTCCACTTTGCACCCACCACTAAGACTGCAGGAGCGGAGGCGATCGCCAACGTATTTGTGCGTACATGGTATAAGCACCATGGTTTGCCTCGTGTCATTATCTCTGACAGGGATCGGCGGTTTCTGAGCCACTTTTGGCAGGCATTGTTCAAAGCTCTTGGCACTGAGCTGCGGTTTTCTACAGCTTTTCACCCGCAGACTGATGGCCAGAGTGAGCGTGCGAACCGCACCTTGGAAGAGGTGTTACGCCACTTTGTTTCACCTCGCCAGGATGATTGGGACGATTACCTAGATTTGGCGGAGTTTGCTATCAATGATTCAGTCAGTCCTTCTACGGGCTACACGCCTTTCTATTTGGCGTATGGTCAGAATGTGTCCTCACCTATTGATTTGGCAGATGTGATCGTGCCAGCAGCGCAGATGCGTGCTCAGGAAATGACGGACGCAATTGAGCATGCCAAGGCCAAGCTTCGGGAGTCCCATGAGCGCCAAGCGCGCGCAGCCAACAAGGAGCGACAACACTACCTGTTCCAAGTCGGAGACAAGGTGAAGCTGTCCACAATCAACCTCAATTTACCATCCACGATGAGCAAGAAGCTCGCAGCTCGCTTCATTGGCCCCTTCACGGTGGAGAAGGTCATCAATCCGGTGGCCTACAAGCTGAAGCTTCCTGCTTCTCTCAAGATTCACCCTGTATTCCACATCAGCTTACTCCGGCCATGGAAGGAAGATGCGCAGTTCCCTGACCACAAAGGACACTCTGCACCCGTGCTCGTCTACCCTGATGACGACCAGTGGCTGGTAGACAAGCTCCTTGACAAGCGGCGTGAGCGAGTCGGCCGGCGCTGGATTATCAAGTACTTGGTCCGTTGGCTCAATTGTGGCCCAGAGGATGATTCATGGGAGCCAGCAAGCAACATTGAGCAGAGCTTAATAGATGAGTATGAAGCCTCTCATCATGCAACCCCAGAGCAGGAGGTGGCTACCCGCAGCACACGCAGGCAAGTGCGTCGACGTGGCTGATGGGTAAGCAACGAGGACGTTGCTCCTTGGGGAGGGGGCATGATGTAAGGTTGAAGGAACCGGAAGTTTCTGGATGTTTCCAGAAGGTTCCAGATGTTCCCGAAGTTCTAGAAGTCTCCGGAAGGATGTAGATGTTTCCGGAAGTAGTATGTTCTAGGATTGTCTAGAAGCTTCCTTGGTCCAGAATGTTCCAATTGTAGGCAGTTGAGGAGGCGTTGTAGGTTTTCGCCAAGGCTATAAATAGAGGGGGCCTCTCCTCACTCAACAAGAAGTATTCACTCAAGAAGTCTTTCCATCAGACCTCTCAAGTCCTCGTAGCCTCTTCTATTGTGTGAAGCCTTCCCTTGGTAACTAACTGAGCCTTCTATACAACTACGGCCTACGTCGAATCGCTATAGAAGACCTTAGTTGCCAAAGGACCCGCCGACAAGGCGTGACAGGTAGGGAGGATTCCAACCATTCTACACATGCCTGCATGATGAGCTGTATGTGCAGTTGTGCTGCCATGAGCCACAGTGACACCCCATGCATGCTGGTGATGAGCACCAGAGGCCATCACTCCTCAGTGCATCCCACACCATCTGTGCCATCATCATCACCACCAGAACCTGTTGCTGTTGCTCAGCACAGCATCACAATGTATAAGACACCAACTGCAGGTGTGCAACAGCTGCAGAACATCCTTTGTGCTCAGCAGATCAAGATGCTGTGAAGTCCCACTTTGTATTAGGGTATATGCTGTGAAGTCCCACTTTGTACTAGGGTTTTGCAACATGTGGTGGGCCTACATGCAGAATTGACAGGGGGTTTAAGGTTTTAAGTTTTAGGTTTTTTAGGTTTTTTAGGTTTAGGGTTTAGGGTTTAGGGTTTTAGTTTAGAGTTTAGGGGTTAGGGGGTTAGGTTTTAGGTTTTAGGGTTTAGGGTTGAGTCTGCACAGATGCATTGGTGGGGGGCACTGCTGCTGGCCCCCAGCAGCAGGGCTGCACCAAGCTGTGTGCAGCCCACACGTGCAGCATGTTGAAGACGGTCTTCAACATGCTGGATACATGCCCAAACAGTCGTGGTGTGCTGCACTGCTGCAATGTGCTGTGCTGCAGCACTTGTGCAGCACTGCTGCAGCACTTCATGCTACTGCAAGGAAGCAGCTGCCCTGCTCCGAACGCCATCGCCGCAAGGTATTCACCGATCGTTTCCGGTGCATATTGCGCTCACCTCTGCTCGCCATGGGCGCCATGCTACCGGCCAGCTGTGCCTTGCTGCTCCAACGAACTCCTGCTGTGCAGTGGGCGTAACAGCAGCACGTGTGACATATACGTGTGTCATGGCTTTAGAAACATATATCAGAGTCGCTGTGCTGGGTCGTGCGACTCAGCACGCCACAGACCGTCAGTTGGGTACGGGGCCATCGGTTACGGGGTGTCCACGCTGCAGCTAGGCGTGGCAACCTTACTTATAGATGCAGATGGAGAGTACAGACACAACTGCGATCGCCTGATAGACCAGCGTGTTGCTTGCTGTCATGACCTGCCACCTGTCATAACATGCCGTGCTCGCCCAGCCCGACTGCAACGCCATGCCACATCCTGCCTGCCAAGGGCGTTTGAAAACACCAGATTCACGTTTCGTGTGTTCCGTGGCTGTGGCGTGCGCTGCAGCAGCAGTGTGCCTGCCCATCAGCGCACGCCTGAAGCCGTGACCAGCAGTGATTACGGCAAACGACGCTCCATGGAGTGCGGCAGCAATGTTCTGGAGGCTGCTGGGTCCGTGGAATCGACTGAGACCACTCCGGCCCGCGCAAAGTGCAAGCACCGCACTGGCGCACAGCCTTTGGCGCTACAGGCAGCGCTCTACCCCGTCCTCCTAGTGCCAGTGTTCCTGAAAGACACACGGACGCTGGCTGGGTGCAGCGAGGAGCAGCTGCTGCAAGTTTTCCCGCCACAGGTGGTACAGTGCTGCAGCAGCAGCAGCAGCAGCAGCAGCAACAGCAGCAGCAACAAGAGGAAGAAGCATGCTACAACAGCACAGCAGGGGGTGCTGCCTGCCCAGGGCCACTTGCAGCAGCTCACAGTGCAGCAGCTGGGGCTGCTGCTGCTGGCTGCTGTGCTCAAAGGGCTGGTGTCACCCATGAGGCAGCTGGCCTTGGCCACAGCCATGTCAGCAGCAGACTGCAAGACATCAGAGGAGTGGCAGCAGCTGCTGGCAGAGACAGAGCATGGCTGTGACAGGGAGGATGAACTGCTAGCTAGCCCTGGCACTCTTCCTCTAGTTTAGGGTTTAGGGTTTAGGGTTTAGGGGTTAGGTTTTAGGTTTTAGGTTTTAGTCTGCACAGATGCATTGGTGGGGGGCACTGCTGCTGGCCCCCAGCAGCAGGGCTGCACCAAGCTGTGTGCAGCCCACACGTGCAGCATGTTGAAGACGGTCTTCAACATGCTGGATACATGCCCAAACAGTCGTGGTGTGCTGCACTGCTGCAATGTGCTGTGCTGCAGCACTTGTGCAGCACTGCTGCAGCACTTCATGCTACTGCAAGGAAGCAGCTGCCCTGCTCCGAACGCCATCGCCGCAAGGTATTCACCGATCGTTTCCGGTGCATATTGCGCTCACCTCTGCTCGCCATGGACGCCATGCTACCGGCCAGCTGTGCCTTGCTGCTCCAACGAACTCCTACTGTGCAGTGGGCGTAACAGCAGCACGTGTGACATATACGTGTGTCATGGCTTTAGAAACATATATTAGAGTCGCTGTGCTGGGTCGTGCGACTCAGCACGCTACAGACCGTCAGTTGGGTACGGGGCCATCGGTTACGGGGTGTCCACGCTGCAGCTAGGCGTGGCAACCTTACTTATAGATGCAGATGGAGAGTACAGACACAACTGCGATCGCCTGATAGACCAGCGTGTTGCTTGCTGTCATGACCTGACACCTGTCATAACATGCCGTGCTCGCCCAGCCCGACTGCAACGCCATGCCACATCCTGCCTGCCAAGGGCGTTTGAAAACACCAGATTCACGTTTCGTGTGTTCCGTGGCTGTGGCGTGCGCTGCAGCAGCAGTGTGCCTGCCCATCAGCGCACGCCTGAAGCCGTGACCAGCAGTGATTACGGCAAACGACGCTCCATGGAGTGCGGCAGCAATGTTCTGGAGGCTGCTGGGTCCGTGGAATCGACTGAGACCACTACGGTCCGCGCAAAGTGCAAGCACCGCACTGGCGCACAGCCTTTGGCGGTACAGGCAGCGCTCTACCCCGTCCTCCTAGTGCCAGTGTTTCTGAAAGACACACGGACGCTGGCTGGGTGCAGCGAGGAGCAGCTGCTGCAAGTTTTCCCGCCAGAGGTGGTACAGTGCTGCAGCAGCAGCAGCAGCAGCAGCAGCAACATCAGCAGCAACAAGAGGAAGAAGCATGCTACAACAGCACAGCAGGGGGTGCTGCCTGCCCAGGGCCACTTGCAGCAGCTCACAGTGCAGCAGCTGGGGCTGCTGCCGCTGGCTGCTGTGCTCAAAGGGCTGGTGTCACCCATGAGGCAGCTGGCCTTGGCCACAGCCATGTCAGCAGCAGACTGCAAGACATCAGAGGAGTGGCAGCAGCTGCTGGCAGAGACAGAGCATGGCTGTGACAGGGAGGATGAACTGCTAGCTAGCCCTGGCACTCTTCCTCTAGTTTAGGGTTTAGGGTTTAGGGTTTAGGGGTTAGGTTTTAGGTTTTAGGTTTTAGTCTGCACAGATGCATTGGTGGGGGGCACTGCTGCTGGCCCCCAGCAGCAGGGCTGCACCAAGCTGTGTGCAGCCCACACGTGCAGCATGTTGAAGACGGTCTTCAACATGCTGGATACATGCCCAAACAGTCGTGGTGTGCTGCACTGCTGCAATGTGCTGTGCTGCAGCACTTGTGCAGCACTGCTGCAGCACTTCATGCTACTGCAAGGAAGCAGCTGCCCTGCTCCGAACGCCATCGCCGCAAGGTATTCACCGATCGTTTCCGGTGCATATTGCGCTCACCTCTGCTCGCCATGGGCGCCATGCTACCGGCCAGCTGTGCCTTGCTGCTCCAACGAACTACTGCTGTGCAGTGGGCGTAACAGCAGCACGTGTGACATATACGTGTGTCGTGGCTTTAGAAACATATATTAGAGTCGCTGTGCTGGGTCGTGCGACTCAGCACGCCACAGACCGTCAGTTGGGTACGGGGCCATCGGTTACGGGGTGTCCACGCTGCAGCTAGGCGTGGCAACCTTACTTATAGATGCAGATGGAGAGTACAGGCACAACTGCGATCGCCTGATAGACCAGCGTGTTGCTTGCCGTCATGACCTGCCACCTGTCATAACATGCCGTGCTCGCCCAGCCCGACTGCAACGCCATGCCACACCCTGCCTGCCAAGGGCGTTTGTAAACACCAGATTCATGTTTCGTGTGTTCCGTGGCTGTGGCGTGCGCTGCAGCAGCAGTGTTCCTGCCCATCAGCGCATGCTTGAAGCCGACAAAAGCGGTGATTACGGCACACGACGCTCCATGGGTTGCGGCAGCAATGTTCTGGAGGCTGCTGGGTCCGTGGAATCGACACAGACCACTCCGGCCCGCGCAAAGTGCAAGCACCGCACTGGCGCACAGCCTTTGGCGCTACAGGCAGCGCCCTACCCCGTCCTCCTAGTGCCAGTGTTCCTGAAAGACACACGGACGCTGGCTGGGTGCAGCGAGGAGCAGCTGCTGCAAGTTTTCCCGCCACAGGTGGTACAGTGCTGCAGCAGCAGCAGCAGCAGCAGCAGCAGCAGCAGCAGCAGCAACAAGAGGAAGAAGCATGCTACAACAGCACAGCAGGGGGTGCTGCCTGCCCAGGGCCACTTGCAGCAGCTCACAGTGCAGCAGCTGGGGCTGCTGCTGCTGGCTGCTGTGCTCAAAGGGCTGGTGTCACCCATGAGGCAGCTGGCCTTGGCCACAGCCAAGTCAGCAGCAGACTGCAAGACATCAGAGGAGTGGCAGCAGCTGCTGGCAGAGACAGAGCATGGCTGTGACAGGGAGGATGAACTGCTAGCCCTGGCACTCTTCCAGAGGCCCCTGTCAAGGTGACACTCACTGATGAGGAAGGACAGCTGTATGACACATGCATGAGGCTGCATGGTACAAGGTGGGTGGCTGGATATCATCATCATCTTGTTACCCATGAAGCCAGGGTGGATGGCTGGATATCATATCAATACCAGCATGATGCTAGCATACAATACATCACAGCAGGCAGGGTTGGGTGTCAATGCTGTTGTTGCTGTTTATACTGTTGCTGCCATGTCATGCAGAGAGGAAGGCAAGTGCTGCTGCTGCTGCTGCTGTGCATGCTTGGGTGCAGGCACATCTAGCTGTTGCCCAAGACTGTGCCTGCACAGCACAAATACCCCAGCCTGCTGCTGCAGGCCTCTCCCTGCACAGTGTGGGTGAGGGTGCACAAGTTGGTGGCTTTGATGACACAGGGCCCTTCAGACACATGGTGGCAGCAGTACAAGGAGCAGCAGCATCAGCATCAGCAGCAGCAGCAGCAGAAGAAGGAAAGGCTTGTGGTGTGTCATTCTGATGAGGTGCTGGACAGCAGCAGCAGCAGCAACCTGCAGTACAACATCAACAGCAACCTGACTCCGCTGCTGCCCAAGCCCAGCATCTGCCTGTCTAAGAGGTGTGTCAACCCCAGGCACCTGCTGTATGGCACCCAGGCAGGCAATGCCAGGTCTGGCAGCTTTCAAAGGACACAGCTCAACAAGCTCTGCAAGCAGTTTGCAGGGGCCAACAGGTGTGACCCCCCATGCCCCTACTGCAAGCAGATGGACAGCAGGCTGGAGGAGCTGAAGCAGCAGCAGCTGCAGCAACAGCTGCTGCTGCAGCAGCAGAAGATGGTCAGCCAGGCCAGGGCTTTTCTCAGGGGCCTGGCTGGCAAGGCACAGCAGCAGTAGCAGTTAGCAGGCTGAGCCCTGTCACCATGCCTGTGTGTGCTCCAGCCTCCACGCTAGGCCGCGAGCTCGCGACATCAATTTGAGTTCGAGACCGGACAAAACTACTAACTGCTAGCGGCCCCAGAGCCCTGCCGAGCTGCAGTAAAGTCCGCTATCGAGTTACCAGCACGAGCACAGACAAGCCAGGAACGCATAGCAAACGCCTGAGTTCGTTGACAACCAAACCAGCAGCATATCGTAATTTTAATAGGCACATCGAGCATGACAGTGCCTCCAAACACAGTCACGTTGGAGCGAAGCAGCAGCAGCAGCAGCACGATGACTGGATCACGTCAATCACCAACTGCCGAACCACATGCTGCCGAAATGCAACACTTCACTGCAGTGTCACAGCAGTGGCACTGTGTGCCTGCCTTGTCACTTGACACTGCAC